>JXCR01121418.1:9083-21328 GCA_002079205.1 Phalaenopsis hybrid cultivar
TTCAGTTCATAAGCTCAGGGTAGATAAAGATATTAGACCAGTTAAACAAGCTCCCAAAAGGATGCGTCTTGAGATATAGCAGCAAGTCATTTCTCAGGTAATGAATTTAATAGATGCTAACTTTGTGAGAGAAGAACAATACCCCACATAGTTAGCCAACATTGTGACAGTTAAGAAAAAGAATGGACAAATTAGAGTTTATGTCGACTTGAAGGATTTAAATAAAACGTGTCCAAAAGATGAGCTTTCATTATCAATACTAAAATTCATGGTGGACATTGCCTTAACACTTGACATCTTCTATTTCATGGAGGGATCATTAGAATAGAACCAAATTAAGAAGGCTTCTGAAGATGCAACATTTACAACTTTCAAGAGGCCGATTGAGATTTTCTTCTACATAATAATGTCATTCAGGTTGAAGAACGCCAAAGCAACGTATAAATGAGCTGTGAGAAAGATCTTTGACGACCTCATTAACAACCAAGTGGAATTCTACGTAGATGATTTGGTAATCAAAAGTAAACAGAGAATAGACCATTTGTATGATTTGAGCATCATGTTCAAGAGATTACGACAATATAATCTTAGGTTGAATCTCTTAAAGTACGCCTTCAGTGTCACATTTGGGAAGTTTTTAGGGTTCGTTGTTCGTCATCGGGGAATCTAGATCGACCAAGATAAGATTAAAGTTATCTTAGAAATGCCTTGTCCCAAAACCTTGAAACAACTACGTTCCTTCTAAGGAAAATTGGCATACCTAAGACGCTTTATTTATAATTTCTCAGGTAGGTGTTAGCCTTTCTCGGCATTAATTAAAAAGGATGCCAAATTTATTTGGGAAGAGAAACGTCAATGGGCCTTTTGTTCATTAAGCAATATTTAATGTCACATCCTATTTTGGTAGCCCATATCTTAAGAAGACCTTTGATACTTATTACCGCGGCCTTAGACAATTCTCTCATAGGCCTGTTAGCTCAGATCATTAATGAGGGTAAGGAAAACACACTCTACTTATTGAGTCACTATCGAATACCGACGGAGGTAAAGTATCTGCCTATTAAGAAAAATTTACTAGCTTTAATTTTTGCCACCTAGAAGCTTATACAATACATGTTTTCTCATAAGGTAACCCTTATTTTGAATGTTAATCCATTGTAATACATAATGACCCCAACAACACTTTCTAGACATCTAGCAAGGCGGTAGATGATTTTATTGCAATTTGATATAAATTTTGTTCCCCGTCGTTCTATCAAGGGATACATTTTAGCAAATTTTCATATAGTACACCCACTACCAGTTGGTTCCCCTCTTAACCATGATCTACCAGGCAAGTAGATACTATAAGTGGAATAGTTCAGTGCCAGACGTTAGGAAATGTACATTGATGGAGCTTCATCAGCCAGAAAGGACAAAGGATCACAGATAGTTATACCAGGCAAAGCAAGAATTGGTTTGATTTTCATCATGCCAGATTAGGGTATGTTGAGATTCTTCTATTACCTGGCAGAGCCAGGCAAAAATAATGAAGCTGAATATGAAGCATTGATCACCAGGTTGGAATGGTGAATTTTAATGAATAGAGCAGACATTGCCATTTATGACAACTCACAGCTCATCGTCTAACAAATTATAGAACAATATGAAATTTTAAAGCTAAGGTTAGCAGAATACCATCAGTACACAATGAAGCTACTGAAATAGATCCCTAGTGTGACTCTATCCCAGATTCCTTGGGCATGCCGACACTCTAGAGAAACTTGCTATGGAGCTGGTGTGTCCACTGGAGGATTTCATTAATATTATAATACAATGATGTCAGGTTTTTTGAAAGATTGATCTCGACAATTTATAGAAGCTCAGAAGAGATGAAGAGATGACGATTGCAATTGCTGACATTAACGAAGAATGACACAATCCATTGATAGAATATTTGGAAATAGGAAAGTTACTAGAAGACAAGCCCAAAGAATATCACATCATGAGAAGGGCTATGTCATATGCTCTAGTGGGCGATGTCCTCTACAAGAGATCAATTGATTAAATGTGGTTGTGATGTATGAGTAAAGTTGAAGAAAAAAATATCATCAAAGAAGTACGCGCTGGATTGTGTGGAGCTCACCAGTTAGGGTCATAGATGAAAATGAAGATTAAAAGACTCAGAGATTATTGGCCTAAAATGATATTTGATTGCATGGATATAACCAGAAAGTATCACCTTTGCCAAGTGCATGGGGTGGTCTTACACTGACATCTTAATGTGCTACATCTAACCACTGCCTCGTGGCCATTTAAGTGTTGGGGCACGAACATAGTAGGTCCAATAAATCCTCCATTATATAATGGACACAGATTTATTCTTGCAGCTACGTATTACTTGTCCTACAGCACCAAAACAGTGTCGTTACGGGAGGTTACAACACAACTTGTTCTTTAATTCCTCAAGAGTCAGATTGTCTACCGTTTTGGTGTGCCACAAAGGTTTATTTCAGATAATAGGTAAGCTTTGAAAAGCACTAAAATCAATAACTTCGTCAAGTGACATGGAATAGATTGGAGATACTCTATAATTTACTAACCTAGGGTAAACGACCTGGCAGCGGCCTTCAATAAAATGCTCGTGTAAATTTTAACGAGGACATTAAACAAGAATAAAAGAGGAAGGCATGATAAATTGTTAGAAGCTATGTGGGTCTATAGGATGACATTCAGAACTCTAACACAATGTACACCCTACGCACTTGTTTACGAGTCTGAGGCTGTACTACTGTTAGAAGTCCAGATACTGTATCTCAAATTCGCCCTTGCCAATTAAAAAACAACCAAAGAAGTGCTAACCTCAAACTTATGGAAATGGAAGGTCTCGAGGAAAAATGATTAGACGTATAACAGAATTTGGAAGTCTACCAAGAAAAGATGGTGAGGTGAAGGCTCATGACAAGTTCCCCCCTAAAATTATGTCGACAAGCATGAAGAAACAACATAACCAAACATCTTACATTTGCAACAGTATGGTGGCACAAATTCAATTTCCTCAATTTACCAATACCCTCTATTCTCATCCACAATCCATATAGAATCATGGATTTGAGTTGTAACATCTCTTTCAACTTATATCCTAGCCATTGAAGGTCGAGTACAATGTAATGTTGCACTATCCATCTCTAAAGATGATCAAATATAGAACCTATTGAATAATATAATTGTGGATGAAATAAATGAAGTTTGAGTTTTGGTAAATGAATCCAAATTGGAACAATAGGTGATTCCTTAGAAGGATTAAAATTTAATGTCCATTTCAGAAATTTCATAAAACATTTGTTGATAGTAATGAATTTCCCTTAAAATAAGGAAGTGTAATCCTCATCTTCTTGTAATTTAATAATGAGATTACGACCATCAATATAACCCAAACTCCATTTACCCACCAGCTTTTGGTCAGAAAAGAACTTTTGAATAATTTCAAATCTCGGATGCGCCAAAGCAAATTTACCAATCAAGGTAAAATTTAAGGGTTCTATAAGAATGTTAGTTTCCATTTCTTGAAAAAGAATGGCCGGTTTACCATTCTTTTTTGTTGGTTTCTTAAAAAGATCGTTAGGAGAATTTTCTTTCATTTGATATTTGAATAAATTAGGAAATGGAACATTAGGTCATTCGAAAACATTAACAGAGACACCATCCCTGTAACAAGGCACATTCAATCGACTTGTTGAAGCCATTATTGAGCTCAGAATGAGAAAACTCAAAGAACATGCAACAACTTCAAGCCAAATCAATGCTGAAAAATTTGTACAGCCAATTCAGAATAATCGCTAAAAAAAATCTTGAACATTCTTAGTTGTTCATGATGCCTATTTTAGTTGTTAAGAGTCTTAGAAAATATTTTAATAGATTTTTAAGGAGTGCACTCTCATCCTAGATTCATTGGATTTGCTGGAACTAAATTTGTATGCAACTAAATCTTGGGAGATTGGGGCTCAAAACCTTTCAAGAAATTTTGTAGATTAATGCAATTAAACTTTGGATTAGATTCAGAGAGAAATACTCTCTTCGCAATGACTACATGTGGGAAAATACCGTGCTGTCTCACACCCTTGTAGTTATCAAATTCAGCTAAGTGATTTAGCTATTTCGAAGTAGATGATAGGGATGCAAAATACTTTTGAAAACATGATCTATTTGGATTTGGGTTTAGGAGATCTAACTTTCTAGTATGATGAATACACCTCATGGTGACCATTTTCTCTTTTATTTTACGGTAAATTGTATCATTGCCTAACTGTTAGAGATTTAAGGGACCAAAATGGTTGGAATATGATTGTGTTGTCTTAATTGATCTCCTCTTTGGATGTTGTGGATATCTCCAACATTCAAGTTAGCATATCTGATAAATATAAAATGATTTTTAAAGGTTCTCTTGCTCTATCCACTATAATGTCTCTTACAAATTTATTCATGTTAAGGTTGATTTTGCACTAAATTTCAAATGAATATAAAACTCACAGCTCAAGCCTTCCATATTCTTTTTTTGCTTGAGAGTGAGTGGCCATATCAACTTTCATTTTTAGCTCCCAAGGAAAATAACAAGTTTATGAAATAGTGAAGCTTTAAGGAAAGAAATTTAACCATATGGGAACAATAAGATTTTCTTCATGCGGGTTAAAATAAACTGTCCATGTAAGTTCTATCATTATTGCTCTTTCAATATAATATTTTCCTAGAAATTATTAGTCCATAGTCAATCTCCTTCTAAAGTTTAATCATTATATGCCTCCCATCAATTAAACTAATGTTTCATTCAAACTTTAATTTCAAATCAACAAAGAATATTCCAATATTCTCCATTTTGGCATGTGAATAGGTAAATTTGCCCACCAGGGTAAATTAAAAGGATTAGCAAGTATTTGAGATTTCTGTTTAAATAAGCACAAAGTAGGCTTCTTATTCATTCTAGCTAGTTATTTAATAAATACAAAAGATTCCCCAAGTACAAATTTTTTCATGATATTGTTGAGGAAAGAAAGGTTGTGCAACATCTGCCTGAAGTGATTGTCCACGGCCTTCATTTTTTCTTTTAAGCACCTCTAAGATGGATGGTTTGACCAATTAGATCTCAGACAACAACTGAAGACACCATCGCAAAGGTAAGGAAAATGAAATAACAAATTAGTTGAAGTGAACATTAACCAAAGTTGAAAAGCAAAAAAATGGCATGAAACAAAAAAAATTTGAAAAATAAAAAAGAAAACTAGCTTGAAAATGTTAGAAGAAGACATCATAAAACTCAAAAACCCTTTGACGGTGCAAGGGAAGCAGGAGATGCCTCTTGTTAAGGATATAAATAAATGTGCTCACTTAGCACATTTGGATGCAATCTCTTTGGAGGAGGGCTTTTTACAACAAAAGGTTATTGATGTCTACTTTACTACTGGAGATAGAAATACTAAATACTTTCATGCAACCCTTAAGCTTAGAGAAATATAAATAATATCATAAAGATTAGAAATTCCACTGGAGATATTTTTATTAATGCTGAAGATATTGGTAACAGTGTTGTGCATCATTTTAGTGAACTGTTTCATTATAGTTTATAGGTGAATTTGGTTGATCTTGGATTTTTTGCTGGAGAAAGAGATAATGTAAAAGCCATTTCACTACCTCAAGTTACTACTAAAAAGGAAATTATCTCTTCCTTTCAATTTAATAATCCTAATAAAGCTCTTGGCATGGATGGGTTTTCTTCTACTTTATATGTTCATTGTAAGAACATCATTAAGAAATAGGTTACCCTTGTTATACAAAGTTTTTTCCTTGGTAAGAATCCAGGTAAATACCTCAGCTCAACATTAATTGTGCTTATTCCTAAGAGCAATGATAGGATCATTTGGGATAACTTTCGGCCCATATCCCTTACTTCTGTTATCTCTAAAGTTCTAAGAAAGCTTATAATGAATAGACTACAACCACAATTATCGACTATTATTTCTTCTTAACAATTTGCTTTTATTAAAGGCAGAGATTATTGATAACATATTACTTGCCAAGGAGATGATTGAGGATATAGATAAAAAATGTAGGGGAGGAAATATGGTTCTTATACATGACATAAAGATGGAATTTGACACTATTAGCTGGGATTTCATTCTTAAAATTTTGCAAGATAAGGGGTTACATCATGACACCTACGTAATTATTAAATGATGGTTGTAAAATAATCATTATAGTGTCTAAGTTAATGGCAAAGCGTATGGTTTTTTTTTCTGTACAGAGAGGCATCAAGAAGGGAGACCCTCTTTCCCACACTATTTCTAATATTACTTCTGATTATCTCTATAGGATAGTAAAATGTTTGCATATACAACACCCTCATATCTAATTTTCCCATAAATCTAAAATTTTTGTTAGCCACTTGCTTATGCCAATGATGCTATTCTCTTTTCCAATGCTAGTAAGTATGCTATAAAGATTATTATGCAATTACTTAATGATTTTCAGATGCACTTCTACTTTACCATTCGACAAAGCTAAATGTTCTTTATACTTTCAAAAATCCGTTCAAAGTAATATTGCTAATTGGGCCACTACCTTCATTGGTTGCCAAGTAGCACATATTCCCATTAAATACCTTTGGGTTAATATTCTTAGGTGGAGGGGGAAGCTAATTCAAATGGAAGATTTGGTGGATCAAGTCAAATCCAAACTTAATGAGTGGAGAATATCTTTTTATCTAATGGTGGTAGACTATTCTTGATGAAATATGTTCTCCTTAGCATTCCTTTGCATGCTATGTAGGTCCTTAAGATTAAAAAGGGTACTAAAAAAACACTTAAAATACTCTTTAATAAGTTTCTTTTTTCTACTAATGTAACTAGCAAAATTTGGACTCGTTGAAAAAAATCAAGTAAACCTCATCTCTCAGGAGGACTTGGCTTTAAAACTCTTCAGCAAATAATTTACATTAATATGTACAAGCTCCTACTTAAGTTTAAGTGCTACAGAAACTAATTCTATATATTACCTCTAGATGACATTCTCGAGTTGAAAGGGCTGAGATTGGCCTGTATTTACTATATTTGTAAAAGTGCTATAGAAACTAATTCTCATCTTTATCATGAATGTTGTTTTGCTAGAAAATTTTGGACAAAGATTGTTAGGTGTGCAACATTTTTTCTTGTTTTGGAAGGTTGCATATTATATTGATAAAAAAAACTACACTATTTTCCCATTATTGTGCTGTGGTTCATTTGGTCTGCTATAAACAGTTCCAAATATGATGCTTCCCCTCTACCTTCTCTACTACCATTTCATTTATTCTTGCAAACTTTTTTAAAGATTGTAGATGTTTGATAAGTGGTTTCACTTTTCCTTTGCTTGAGAGGGGTAGGAGACCGATCTTGGTAAGTTGGCAACCCCTCTTTGCTAGCTGGGGTTAAACTTGATGGGAGTTAGATTTCTAGTACTGCTGGGGCTGGTGGTCTTTATAGAGATGATATGGGGAAATGTATTATTTACTTTGCCTCACCTGTGGCTGCTTCTTCTTCTCTTGAAGCTGAGGGTTGTGCTATCCTGCTTGATTTAAAGGTCTCCGTCTCTTTTCATTTTAGGAATGTTATTCCTGAAACTGATTCACATTCTCTTTTTCACATCTTCACTAAGGCAACTAAACATGTTTGGTTTTACCTTCTTAGTGAACCATATAAGGGTCATTATCAACACTCATCAACTTATGATTCAATTCAGTTTTATTTTCTTGGAGGGTAACTCCCCCGCTGATTAGTTGTCTAAGTAGGGAGCCGCTGGAGTTTGTGTTGGCATTAAACCTGCCTTCTATCCTAATACCCTTATTATGGGTGATAAGTTGGATGCTAATTACATTAGGAGTTAGTTTGTTTTGTTTTTTTGCAGTTTATTTTGATTTTCTTATGATCATTATTGCTTCTTCTATCAATTTCGTGTACCATCTGATGTTTGCTTTACCTTTACTCTATCACCTTACATATCCTTCTTCTAGTTTTATTACAAGCTGGCACTTGGTTACTGTTGAATGGTGTGCTTGTTTTCTTGAGATGATTGTTCTTTAGGTTGCTTCTGAAAGATTTATTTGGATGAATACTTTGTTGTTCATTGCACTACTTCTACTTTTGATGGCTGCTATGGATTTGAAGGGCCTTCTTCAGCACCTACTGAGCAGCTTTGCTTGGCTTTTTGGTTGTTTTTTATTTCTTCTACACAATAAGATTGGGTTATTATCATTGATTTTATTTTTGTATACTTCGGTTTTGTTTTGTGTTTACTTGTATGTTTTGGTTTCGTTCTTTTTTTTGAGTTGAGTGGTAATATGAGGGGAGGAACTTCTAGGAACTCTATGTATTTTTTTTTTGTTTCTTAGATTTGGGGATCCACCTCCCCTTCCCTTCTGTAACCTCTATTTGAGATCAATATAATCGGGGCCAAATAATGCTCCTCCCTAAAATACATATATGAAGAAGCTTACAAAAGTTCATGTACACAGATAGGTGGGAAATGATATTACAATGATAAGTTCTATAATTATGAAGATAAAAGAAATGAAATAAATATAAAATAACCAGTGCAATTAGCTTGACATAACTGAGATTATTTATGTTAACCTTTCTGGCCAACCCTTTTTTTGGCAATTAAATCTCATTAGAACATAAGACTTCCCTCTTCTTATTCCCATAACTAGGATTTGAACTTGATAAAATATGATTGAACTCCACATGAACTAAGACTTGAGTCAACCCTAATTTAATTTAAAATTAAAATCTGACTAAACAAAACATAAAATAAAGAACTTCATCTAAAACCTAAAATTGAACTTAAAGCAGATTACACCAAGATACAAACAAAGATTATCATTTTCTCAAAAGATCACTGTAGAGCTTAATATTTCATTCTAGAAGATGTACGATGTTCACTATCACATATAAGGACTATGCAAATAGGTTTGATAATTATATGGCATAATTTTTATGTAAAAATTTTCACTTCTCAGTTTTCATGCTTGAATATTAATCATATTTCCATAATTTTTTTCTCCATGGATCAATACAATAATCACAATCTCAATCCATAATTTTCATGATATTCATTATCACATATAAGAAACTTGAAAAGCAATTTGATGATGACCATGCACTCTTTTTAAGTAAGTTTTTATTTTGAGATTTCATGCATGAAAAATGGTTTCACATAAAAATTTTCATTGAAACCTTAATTTTTTAAACAAACTGAATAGGTGCATATGAATCATTGAAAACTTGTAAATCAAACCCTCCATGCCCAAACCAGATTTCATTTAGAAGAATTTTAAAGCTACAATAATTTTGGTAATAAAAATATTCATATGATAATTCACTCAATATGAAGTCAAATTAAAATCAAACGTTAAGTAAAATAAATATGAGCTAAAAATACTAAGTTTAATAAAACCAAACACATTAAAATCTTTCCTCTAAAATCCACCAAAGTTTTATCTTCTAGGGAGGGGCCCACACCATGGCTTCAAATATTCTATGATAGGGCCCATCATGACCAAACCAACATCACTTGTGTGTTTCCTTTTTGCTAGAGGAAAATATGTCAAGTTCAATTTTTAGGCTATAACCACCCTTAACCTTATCTTTTCGAATTAAAAGCCTAAACCAATTTTATTGATGAATTTCTTGAATTTTTTTCCTTTTTTGATAAGCTATGGTTACAATTTGGCCTCCAAACTCCATAACTATCCCAAATTCAAAATTTTCTTTAAAATTTTAATACTTTTTTCTCAATTTCTCTCAAAACTATTCCATCAAGTTCTTTGCTACATATATTGGACAAGTCTCACCAATCACAATCATTTCCTCTCATCTACATGTTGGCCTCTTTTTTATTTTCACATAGGAATTGCAAGAGCATCACCCCTTACTTCGTCGTAGCCAAATTGGACAAAACCGGCACAGGCCCATTTCTTATCTCATGCTAGGTCTAGGCGTGACAATGCCTAGTAATACCTTGGCGTGGTCACACTTAGTCATGGCATGACCATGCCCAAAAGTATCTTAGTGAGGCCATTCCAGCCTTGAGCATGACCACTCTCGGGTATACTTGGAGTGATCACTTTATGTGATCAGTCCCAGTGCCTTAAAACAGATCTCAGCACTTGTCCACCTATCAGTGCACAAACCATCACACCATTTTGTTAGCGAGGTTCCTTGGCACTTCTAATTGCCAGATTAATCCCGACCGTGAAATGTCAACTTAAATTGTTGGATAAGGAGGCCCCAGCCACTGCTTTCCTAGCTTATAAATTGGCAGCTCTGACATTTTCCATGAGGCACTTGGACACAGATGCAGAATCTCACACTCTACATTTTTCACTACTTCAAGGAAGAAGAAGGAACAAGTACTCTAACGAGCCTCCTCATCCTCCTCCTTTGGTTAGCCTTCTATCTGATAAGTCCTTTCTTCCCTCCTCTTTTAATTTAAAGAATTTTTTCCAAGTTCATTTAGATTAATTTAACCCATTCAAAAGACTTAGATTATGTTTTGGTTTAGCCTTGACTCAAATAAACTTGAATCCAACCTAATCCTAACCCACTTGGCCTCATCCCTAACCCAAAAGTAGTTTCAATCCTAACCCAATCCCTAACAAAAGCATATATTAGGCTTAATTGAAACCCTAACTAAAACCTAAACTCCAACCCTTACTTAAAGTTAATCAAAGATTCTAACCTAACATAATCCCAAACCCAAAACTAAACCATAACATAACCTAAACCCAAGCCCGAGCATAATATTTATCCTTAACCCAAACCAAAACCTAAAACAAACCTAAATTAACATTATCCTTAAACCTAAACCAATCCTAAAACCCAAACTAGGTTTAATCTGATTGAACTGAGGTTCAACTCAACTCTACCCAGATCGAATCTGACCCAACCCAGAACTGACTAACCCTTGTCTAACTTGATCCAACTAATGTATGACTTGTATGACCTAACCCAACTCAGCTCTGACCTATCCTAACCTAGGTATGACTAGACCAAATCCAGGTTTGACCTGACAAAACCCACATCACACCTGTCCCAAGTCAACCCAATTCAACCTTAGGTCAACACATGTCAATCAAAGACAAACTTAGGTTTACCCAAGTCAACCTAACCTAAACAAAGGACAATATAGGTCCACTCGAGTCAACCTAGGTCGGCCCAGGTCAAACCTGGGTCAAAACCCTCTGAGTTCAACTTTAAGCTGACCCAAACTAAAAATCTAGCTTACCTTAGCTTGATCTTAACTCAAGTCTAATGAAAGGCTAAATAATTATTATTTGTTTTATTTATCAGTTATTTAATATTTCTTTTGATGTGTAGTTTTTAAATAAAATTATAAAAATATATGTTTAAGAGGAAAGGAAGGATGAAAACTTTTGACGAGATGGTTTTCACCAAAAAATAATCAAATATAAAAAATTAAACCCAAAACTTAAGCAAACTCTGATCTCTCACAATGACCAAAAAACCGTGAAACTGGAACAAAACATGAATTAAATATTTAATCTCAAATAATCTTTAAAGTAAATAAAGATAAAAAATGACAACAGAAACCTAAGTAGATCATGAACCATATATTAGTTAACTTATACACCAAATCAAGGATCATACACTCACCAAAAGTTAGTTTGAGTATAGAAAACTTGGTTAATTTGATAGTTACCCTTGTTAGTGCTAAGGACTAAGACAAACAAAACAAAAATCCTACCACCTAAAACTTGAGGGAACACCTTAGAACGACATAACTCATGGTTACTGACAAAGATATTTCAAACAACTTTAAATCTACAAATCCTTCATGTGATTACATTTAAAGAGTATTCTTAGTTATGTTTTTTTTAGGTTAATAAATACCATTATTCATGGGATGATGAAAAGCCATGGAAAAGTTGATCAGGGATGTTATTCCTAAAATTTTAGTTGGCTTGCCCCTTAGAATTTCTTAAAGAGTCTAAGGTTTCACTTATCATCTATAAATCTTCCTTACTTAACTCTACCCTTAGCTTACAATTTTTAATTAATTATATAATTCAAATTGGATATTAGCGTTGACTTCACCAATACAATTCAAACTCATTATCATCAATTTTCAAACTCTTCAGACATCACTTTTATGGTATATACCCTCTCCTTTAGATGATCGAATACCTACATTCAGGTCTTTCCCATGATACATTATCATCA
>JXCR01121427.1:0-13559 GCA_002079205.1 Phalaenopsis hybrid cultivar
TAGCTAGACCTAGGCTACTAAAGAAATTTCTAGACCTCAACCAAAAGTGAGGTCAACAAACCTGAGAATACCCCAATAATAACCTGAGAATACCCCAAGAATAATCTTAGAATACCCCAAGAATAATCTGACTATACCTGGAGAATAACCTGATCATACCCAAAAATAACCTGAGAATACCCCAAGAATAACCTGACCATACCCGGAGAACAACCTGACCATACCCCGAGAATAACCTGAGAATACCCCAACAATAACCTGAGAATACCTCAAGAATAACCTGACCATACCCTAACAATAACCTTACAATACCCCGGGAATAACCTGAGAATACACGGAGAATAACCTTAGAATATCCCAAGAATAACCTGAGAATACCCCAACAATAACCTTACAATACCCCGGAATAACCCGAGAATACCCCAAGAATAACCCAAGAATACCCCAAGAATACCCTGAGAATACCCCAAGAATAACTTGACCATACCCGGAGAATAACCTGACCATACCCGAAGAATAACCTGAGAAAACCCCGAGAATAACCTAAGAATACCCCAAGAATAACCTGACCATACCCGAATAATAGTCTGACCATACCCCGAGAATAACCTGAGAATACCCCAACAATAACCCAGCAATACCCCAACAATAACCCAACAATACCCCAACAATAACCTAACAATAACTCACTGTAACCTTGCACAAAATAACACAGGAATAACCTGAGAATACATCAACAATAACACAGGAATAACCTAACAAAATAACAATACATCAACAATAACTTGCAGTAACATATCAAACAGATAATACATTTATTCTCCAAATAATCTGCACAAAATAACAATATATCAAACAGCTTAGTCTTGTAAGATAAACCTGCACAAAATAACAATATATCAAATAAATAATACATTTATTCTCCAAATAATCTGTATCTGCATATTTCATATACTAGCTCCGCCCTAAACCGAGGCATCTCAGCCTGCCAGTTTTGAAAATCTATCCAGTTAATCTTGCCTTTATGTACAATTGTCTTCATATATTTACAAACAAATATACCACAGTCGACGCTATTAGTTTGTGTGGGAATTCCTCTAGTCGTGCTAACATCCCATTTACTTGGGTCACTGCGGAAAGCATTCCCGACGTCCTTACGAAGAAGCCTTATCTGGTAATACAAATGGTTGTTTAAAACAGTGAAATAATAAATATGAATGTGACGGTGGTTAATTATATAAGGCTTAGAATTTTACAACGTCACGTGTGACTCCCAAATGCATTTTATTAGGCAATGAGTCGTAAAATCTCCACTTGCGGTCCTTCTGGTTCCCAACAAGTAGAGTCCAATGCCTATTATTAACAATTGGAACTAAAATTACCTCTGTCTGAGATACAGCTTCCACTGTGACGTGGGCAACAATATCTCGTAGAGTATGGTCTTTAAACCCCTGCATATACATAATAAATGAGTTTAAAAGTAGCATGACCCTGTTGCATATACAAACTTAATGGGAATTTTATTACTTACCCAATGCGCCGGAGAGACGTACAAATAGGGTCTAAAAGCATCAGGGGACTGACGCCGACGATTTTCTAATCCAATAGCAAACAAATCTACATGTTCCACGCCGATTTCTTTTTTATCCCAAAGTACTTCCAGGTCAATTCAACTAATATGAATGTGACTCTGACCAATTATTAAGTCATCCCTGCAAATTGATTGAACAATATTTACTAGATTTCATAAACAAATGACAGAAAAATGTTCTGTTTTGTACATACATTTCTTTGTAGATTCTTAAACAGTTATCGATCACCTGTTGCATGTGTGATGGTAGTAGTTCTCTGCCGGGGAACTCTACGGCTGAACAAGAGAGGGCACCTTCATATAGATCAATTGCACTCGGTTGTACCTCCTCCCAAGCTTCTTCTGCCTCCTTTTCCCTAGCTTCATCGAGCCGTGGAGATGGTATGGTAATCGGCATGGAAGACTCATAAATATGTTGTACTAAATCATCTATATTTGAGGACAGAACTTCTTCCAGCTTCTTTCTCTTTACAACAATAAATGGAGAACTAATCATCCTCTTTTTTCTCGGTCCTCTGGACTTGATCCTTCAGACTAAGCTACCAATTAGGTCTGTAGGGATGCCTTCTCCAGGTTCCCCGACACCTTTATTAGTTTCACTAACAGGTGCAGCTTCATCAAAGACAGCCATTCTACCTATCGACTGTTCTGCTTCCTTTTCTGGAATATCGGGTCCCCACTCCTGTTTTGACGCTTGCTCAATATGAGCAGGTGGTTCTTCTTCCTTTTCTGGGCTATCTTTCTTCCCAGTAAATTCAGAAGCTACAGGAGATTCCATGGGAACTTTATTTATTTTTCTCTTTATTTCATTGATGTCGGTCTTCACCTTCATCAGTGTATACTCCAAAAAAAATCTTAGATTATTTACTGAATCTTTCAATTGAACTAAAATTTGTTGTTGCTCTCTCAGAGTTTGTCATATCTCTTCTAAACCCAAATGTGACTGTGTGGGTGGCGGGATGCTGCGAGTATGTACAAAAGGAATATCACCATGACACTCTAGTGTTGTTTGGTGAGTGTGAATTTTGGGTTCTCCAATTGACTTTACAGGAGACGATAGTGGGCCAGCTAGAGGGGTAATTAAACTATGCTCCTCGTCTATTAAATCAACAAAAGAATCAAGAAACTGCAACAATACATTCATCATAAGAATTAAATAAGGTGGCAAAATACTAAACATAATCATGAATTTAAAACAGACATTAATATCATTCACGTGTACAGGACTAAGCTGCGTAAAGATTAAATGGATCTTCGGATGGTTCCACCCTGTATTTATTGGCCACCTCAACATACGAGGTCTGGCGTCAGGATAAGCCGAGGCTATCACAAGTGTGCTCTCATAAAACCACAGCTGCATAAACACGACTAATAAATCAGAAATTAATATAACTCAGATAAGATGAAAAAAATCTTTTTCTGATTGAGGTTGAGCAATATACTAACTGTTAGAAGAAAAACAAACTCGTTCATGTATCCTAATGGATGACCCATCCTTATTTTCATGGCGCAAGCATTGACCTGCTCAATTAGGTGGTCACATACTGTTGCGGCCCAATTAAATGAAGAAAAACTATATACATTCTCAGCAAATGAATAGAGCCCAGTGGGTACACTAAAATTACTGGAATGAAATAATAAATTAGACAACAAAAAATTAATAATAAGTTTATTAAGACTAGCAGATGAACTCTCCAACGGTTCACTCTTTGCCCGCATTGCGTCTACGTCATTGACGGGTTTTTTAGCCCAAGTTGCTGTAAGACCTCTGTTGGGCATGTCAATCAACAAAGCAACTTGGTCTGCATCAAAACTTAGCTCTTCCCCCCCCCCAATCTGAAAGCCAATCTATTCATATCCCAACAATTCAATAAGTGCATAGTTAGGATGTGATCTTGAGGATAGGGGGCAGATCAAAAAATTGATTAAGCTTCATTCTTTCCAGAGTTGACCACATATCCCGATCAACAATTGGTCGAACCTTATCCAACACCTCTCTAACTGCTGAGGGTCGGCATCTACAATTCATTGACTATTTATTCATCAACATATATGAATAAAATGCATGTTATTAACACTGGAATAACCAAAGAATGTTAGTCATCAATATACAGGAATAAGATGCATGTTATTAATACTGTTATTAATATTGGATACCCTAAAAATACATCAACAAATAACCTACGAATAGCATACACAGAACCTAAAAATTAACAAAACAATACCTTAAAAATACTCTAGGAATAACCTATGAATAACCTGCACATAAACCTGCAAATAACTTGAAAATAACCCAAGAATAACCTAAAAATAACTTAAAAATATCCTCAAAATCAGCCAAGAATAACCTAGTAATAACCTACTCATAACTTAAAAAAAAACATACGCATTACTTCAAAATTAACACAACAATACACTAAAAATAACGTGCAAATAACCTACGAATAATCTGCCATAACCTAAAAATACCCTAGGAATAACCTATGAATAACCTGCGCATAAACCTGTAAATAACTTAAAAATAACCCAGGAATAACCTAGGAATAACCTAAAAATAACTTAAAATTATCCTCAAAATCAGTCAGGAATAACCTAGTAATAACCTACTCATAACTTTAAAAAAAACATAAGCATTACTTCAGAATTAACACAACAATACACTAAAAATAACGTGCAAATAACCAACGAATAACCTGGCATAACTTAAAAATACCCTAGAATAACCTATGAATAACCTGCTCATAAACCTGTAAATAACTTAAAAATAACCCAGGAATAACCTAAGAATAACCTAAAAATAACTTAAAAATATCCTCAAAATCAACCAGGAATAACCTAATAATAACCTACTCATAACTTAAAAATAACCTGCGCATTACATCAGAATTAACAAAACAATACACTAAAAATAATCCAGGAATAACCTTAGAATAAACTTAAAATAAACCACGAGTTAACTTAAGAATAACCCAAGAATAACCTACAAATAACCTAAAAATAACTCAGGTTTAACCAGAGAATAAGATACGCCTAACTTACAAATAACCTACGAATAGTTTAAGAATAATACATGAATAACATGAAATATCTACCAATAAGTATTACGCTTCGGTGTAACTCAAGAATAACCCAATAATAATCTAACTAATAACGTAAAAATAACCTGAGAATAAGACGATGACAATTACCAGGACAAGCTTTCCCATTCAATGCCCTCCTTCATACTCTTTGCCTCATTCTTCTTGCTCTGTTTCTTTGACTTCATTGGCTGCTCAACCTCTGTCTTCTCAGCCTCTTCTGATACTGTTCTTGAGCTCTTTTCGGCTTGCGCATACTCTGGATCATTAAACTCCATCGTCTCACGGCTTCAAAGCTATCAAACGAGGGAAATGTGAAACCCTAACAGAGCGAGCGGCGCAAACATAGGAGAAAAACCACCGGAATTTCGAAACGTCCTCCTCGACATTCTAAAAGGCGGGATACTCGAAAAGACGCGGGTCGGGTCGGGTCTAGCCTTCAGCGAATTTTTTTTAAATTACGTGGACAAGTGAGTCCCACATTTTCCACGCAGCAAAATTTCATTGGTCAGCGTACCATGCAGACCGTCAGGTCTCCTGACCGAAAAAGCGCTCGTGATCATCATCTCACTTAGATTTTTTATTGTCATTTTCTTAAAAATGATTTTAAAGAATTTTATTGATACTACTATATCATAAGTGGCTACCATTATTTGACCTTTGTTATCTTCAATTTATTTATCCAATATGAAAATATATCAAATAAAAATATAGTATTTGTTTTAATATTTTTAAACTTAAAAAATAAAAGCATCGTTATAAAATTGAGCCTTCTTAGCCTCATCTACTTATAGTCTCTTATATCTCCCTCTTACAATAATATTCATTCATTTATTATAATATGAGCCTAAATAATAATATGTGCCATCTACACTCTTGATTCAAAATAATTTAATCACAAACTCACGCATAATTGTTGGGGGTACAATTTCTCATCTCAATCAAGAGTGCAGATGGCACATATTATTATTTAGGCTCACATTTCTAGGAAATTTTTTTTTCTTCATATTATTTATTAAAATTAAAATTAACATCATAATTATAATAAAATATTAATTATATTTTTAAAACTCATTTATCAACCTTTTCTTAATATTAGTTTATTTATCATACTTAATTAACTTCAAAATTTCACAACATTAAAAAAATTTAAATATATAATCCTTATTATTCATTCATTCATTTAGTATAGATTTATAAAAAAAACCAATTTTATTTAATAAAATGCAAAACTTCATAATTATATCGAAAAAAATCAAATATATAATCTTTAATATTCATTCATTTATTATAAGTTTTTTAAAAATTATTTTATTTTATAAAAGCAACACGAGAAAATACGAATTATTGCGTGCCTCTTCATTTTTTACGACTCACATTAATCATCTCATCGTTATTGTTTAGAAATTAGGTCATCTCATCCACTCTAATGCGAGAGTATGATTAGATATTCAGAAAATACAGGTCTAAAAACACATTATCTTCTTTTGCCGCACTCATACAAGCCTCTCCTGGGTTCTATAAACTCACGAATGATACAGAATTCACGAACGATATACATTTTCTTTCATAGGATAGTATTTATTCAATGTCCCTAAAACATGTCGCTTCTCGAAAAAAATATTACATCAGGACTCTGCATGTAGAGCTACGTGCCGAGTCCAATGAAATTACGCTGTGGAGGTGATCGGCCAGTAACACCAGGAAATATTTCTCTCGTGTTATTCATATGTTATTGTATGTTATTCAGGTGTAATTGTTTGTTATTCAAGTATTACTGATGTGTTAATGTGTTATTATAATACCGAGAATATTCCCAGAACACAATAACACCTGAATAACATACAATAACAATTGAATAACACACCATAATACATGAATAACACAAGGGGAATATTCTCTTATGTTACCAGGCCGATCACCTACGTGTGAAGTCCTGATGTAATATTTTTTCGGCTTCTCAAGTATAAAACTCAATATTTTTTTTTTACTTGTTAAAATTTTCACATACTTTATAAGTTTTAACAATTATGAAAATTATAATATCCAGAAAGAAAGCAAGTACATGACAGATATTCAGAAATAGAGCGACTAAAATTAGACTTGAAGCAATGTAGGACCAAAATCTAAAGCCTATTCATCAGCAGAGTGGTGACATGAGACCAAGCCTGGAAAGCAAAAAAAAAATTAATTAGTAAAAAAACACATTTTAAAAGAAATTAAATATACAAAATAGATTTATTAAAAAATAAAAAAAATTGAAAATTTACATACATACTACTATTCTTATATGAACATATGTAGCATCCAAATCTTAGTTTTTACATTTACATCACACAAACTATGCATAAAAATGTATATTTTACCTTGTAAAACTTAAAATGGTACTATTTTTATGTGATATAAAGGATTTTGGTGGTATGAATGTAAAAAAAAAAAAGAAAAGTTTAGATGCTAGATATGCAAATTCATAGGAATTGGGTGGTAGATATGTAAATGCCCAAGAATTAAAAGATAAAAGAGCAGAGAATTGATTTATTAAAAAAAATAGAATGAAATGAAACTGGGCACATTTGAAAGATAAAAGAGAATTAAAATATAACTACTTGAAGGAGGAAGCCGCCTCATTTATAATAAGTTCATGCATGAAACTTTGGGCACATTTGGGGCAGCGTTCTTGGGGCGGTGCCTTTTGAAAATACCGGGGATGCTTTTTGGAAACCGTGGCACAACAGCGGCTTAGGATAAGTTGGGTTAAACATAGGCCACAGGGTTCGACCGCTCGGCCCGCACTTCATCCAAAGAATCAATGATCAACAATACAACAAAACATCCCAAACCCAACTCCCAGTGTTTGTTTAAGGAAACAATGCATTGTCTTTCTCTCTCTACCCCTATTCTCTCAATCACATGAAAACTCAAATGCACTTCACTCACAAACTCTTTCTCCATCCCTTTCTCACTCTAACCCATTCTCTCAATTAGAAGGATGCACCTTGTTTATCATGTCTCTAGAAGTTTCCCTCTTTATCTGGTCACCTTTAATCTCTCTCAAATTAGAAAAAAAAAACTATCCCACATTGTCTCTCAACCTCGCTTCTCCCTTTTTAACAATCTCTTAATGCATCACTAGTCTGTCTCCTATTTAATACTTCTAACCAATAAACCATCTCCACCCCAATCAATCACCCCCTTCCTATACTTCCAAGTCCTCGCTCATATTCTCCTTTGTACGCAACAGCCTTTCACTCTACACTTATTATTAAAAGACTGCATATAATATAAACAAATGTCTGAAATATTTTCAGTAGTTTAAAAGGCCATCTATGACTCTTCCTCTTTTGCATGTGTACATAAGAGGCATCTCTTAAGGGTTTTTATGTCAATCACAGAGCCTTTTGTAACAGACCTTCATTGCTAAATTTTCAAATATAAGAGGCATATAAAGTAGAGCCTAAGAATAAACTTGAAACCAAATCAACTTCAAAACAGGTGGTCGGCCAAATTAAGCTGAATTTCCCAAATTTTGAGGCTATTATATATGGTTGATCAAACCCTCTCTCCTCTCATTTGGAAACAAACTTAATTGAAGCCAAATTGCATAAATTTTGGTGTATTTACTTTGTGTGATGTTTAATCACTTTATGTTTTCCGTTGTGGCCACCGTACATTGCTCCAAATGATTTTCACATTGAGTGATGGCATTTTCATTACATCACCACCCATTCTCTCTCTAAATCTACCAAACACGCCACCCATCAATCATTCTAATAAAAGTCATCCCCACCTACAATCATATACAAAACCAACATAATCCTAATCCTAAACCTAAATTCACAACAACCAAAGCCAAAACCCTTAAACAAAAACTATAATCCTAGCCATCAATAATAAGAAGAATATAGAAAAAGGAAAAAGAAAAGATTATGGATCTTAATCATCTAACCATCAAATTTTTATTTGCTTCAAGAAAAAAGTTGTTTATAAATTAAGTGCTAGTTTCAAAATAATTTACAGCAAAAATACTTTGTAAACACGCAATATGAATCAAGAACTAAACTCTTCAATGGATGTGCTACTTATAGCATTTTACGATATATTCCTGATATGATTCTTCGAACAAACTAGACCAAAGTAAATTATTTATCTTCAATAATACAAATAATACAAACAAAATACATAAAAGACAAGCACCTATAATTTGAGGGTTGGGCGATCTCTCCCAAATTCAAAAATTTGAGTGATGAAAACTCTCCCAAACCCTAAACATAACACTCAAAGAAAACAATCCCATGCATAACCCAAACCCGAAATGTATTAGCCCTATTTATACTAAATAATAACAAATAACAAAAGACTAAACTGCCCTTAAGCTAATAAAAGACAAAATTTCCTTTAGGCTAGGTCAGTGTAACCATACTCCCCTCCAAAAAAAACACCTCCTCAAGGTGGATAAAGGAAATTGTTGTTGAATCAGGCTCCCTTGCCTCCTCATTAGGGCTGTCAAATGGCTCGTTGTTCGGGAACGACTCGTGTTCGTCTCGTTAAGTAGCTCGGTTCGATTCGTTCGCTAACCAAACTAGCATAACACGAATAAATTTTTTTATGCTAAAAAAATAAACAAGTTGAAAACAAATAATGTTTTGCTCGTTTGTGTTCGGCTCATTTTGGATCGAAATTATATATATATATATATATATAAATTAATGAGTATTATTTTTAAATAATTTAATTATCTACAAGGCTACAAAGTTTTAAAATGAATTTAAATTATTAATTAAAAATAGAGTTAATATATATTAAATTATATTAAAATGAATATTTTAACATAAATAATAAGAATTAAATCTCGCCCCTACCCTTAACATCCTATAATTGCGTGACCAAGGTTATCAAAACGGCTCGATCGCAAATAGCTCGGGCTCGGCTCGCTAAGCAAACGAGTCAAACACGAACAAATTTATTGAGCTCAATATATAAATGAGTCGAACACGAACAGTGATATTTTTTAATGAGTCGAACACATACCGAGCCTGAGTTAGCTCAAGCTCGGCTTGTTTACACCCCTACTCCTCATCACACGCTATGAGAACATGTAATATCCGATCTTTGCAACAATTCCCTAGGGCAATCTTTTCATCACACACAAAAAAACAACTCATTTTCTTGCTTCTTATGAATCTCTCTGTAAGGTGCTTAAAGTTGAACCCTGGGCGGGACCCCATATTCTTCTCTTTCGACACCTCCACCTGAAATGATATTGTATGAGTCCTCAGTGTCACAACCATCGATGTACTCATGTGTAATCTCCCATGGTGCTGCTTCTGCTAACCCTCTCCATTTGGTTCTTGTCCTCCACCATCTAGGCTAGCTTCATCGTCTCCTTTAATCCTTGTGGTCTCAGTAATCGGAGTGTTACACGTATGTCAGGCTTCAAACCCCTCATGGAACTCCCCTCCAATACTACTTCAAAAATCCACCTCAGTCATCTGAACAATAGCTCGAATTTCTTCCTATTCGCTATGACAATCACTAACAATAACTCGAATTTCTCCCTATACTCTATGATAGTCCCTTCCTAAGTAAATGCAAAGAATTGCTAGAGTAGGTCTCCTTTCCAGATAGCTTGAAAACATTCCAATAAGCAATCCTTAAACTATTTCTACGGGCAGATCAGGTATCTAGCGTCCCTCCACTAAAATCATGTTATGATTTTCCCATTCAAACGTAATCTTACTGCCATGAGCTTCTATACATTTAGCCCATTCACCGTAAAATATCGCTCTACACGGTACACCCACTCGTGTTCTCCCCCTCGAAGATCGACATCTTCAATTTCCTAACCCTATCATCTCCACAACAACTTCCTCTCTTTGTTGTTTTCCCCCATATATCGAAGGTAAAACTCCCTCTTCAATCATAATCATACCCCATCTCGGCTTCTTTCATTTCTTCCTTGTGCCCCTCCACATCCTTGGTATAACCCCTCCTCCAAGTTTCGGCCCAACCCCCTCATTTGGCAATCTCTAATCCACCAGCCCTCGGAGGGGTTTCTTGAAAGTGAATGCTTTCATCCTCATGTCCCGTCACTCGATCTCTTTCTCTTTGTATTCAGTCTGAACCGCAAGCAAGGACTTGAAGTGCATCTCAATAAACTTCATTATCATCTCCTCCAGAATTTCGAATCAGTTGTCAATGGCAGAAAACCTTTCATCTATCCCAAATTTAAGTTAGCTCACATCTTACTGCAATTTATTCTCCAAACTGTCAACTTTTTTGGCCAACATTCCTCCTAGAACGGGCAAGTATTCTCCGATCAACCCTTCGTTAGAGTTTTGCAAATTGAACCGCCGGTGAGGACTTGAATTGCATCTTAATAAACTTCATTATCATCTCCTCCTGAATTTCGAATCAGCTGTCAATGGCAGAAAACCTTTCATCTATCCCAAATTTAAGTTAGCTCACATCTTCCTCCAATTTATTCTCCAAACTGTCAACTTTTTTGGCCACCATTGCTCCTAGAACGGGTTACAATCACGGAGGAGGAACTACTATATGTTGAAATCTCATTGATGGCTTCCCATGTAATCCAAATAGGGTCTTTGCCAATTAGAACAAGTATGTATTGTGAGGAACCCGGTGCGTCACAATTAAGTTATATGTATGCTGTGATCCCATCATTTGCGTCCCAGCTAGCTCTTTATGCGATTGTATTGCACGTATTAAAGTGACCAAGCATCGCCGCAATCCTTCTTTGCTTCCCAGCTGGCTCTCTCGATTCCACCAGCTTCCCCACAAGCTCGAAATTTGACTGCCTCGCACCGTTAAGTCATATACGCAGCAGTCCCAATGCAACTATCTCGCGCGGTTCACGTCGGGATCTCTTTGTTGTATTTCGCGACTGTTTCGGCACTAGATGCCACGATCCAGTAGTTAGTATCGTCTCGCAATTTTTTAAACTCTATAAGTACTGATCCAGTCAAAATTTCCAAAATCGAAAAATTCTAATACTAATTTGATACGATTCTTTTCATAAATTAGAACAATGTAAATTGTTTTTCTTCAATAACGCAAACAATACAGCCTGAAATAAATAAAAGATAATCAACTACAATTCGAGAGGTAAACAATCTCTCGCAAATCCTACAATTCGAGAGAAAGAAAAACTCTTTCAAACCTAAACCTAAGACTCCAGGATAATAATATCATGCATAATCCTAACCCTAAACATATTGACCCTATTTATATTAAATAATAATAAATAAAAAAATATTAAATTGACCTCAGGCTAATAAAGACAAAATTGCCCTTAGGCTAGGTCGGCGTAACAAATTCATAATTGATTATTTTAGTTGGTCAAAAGAAGATTTTGGTACTTTGGAACTGCATACTAAGGCCATCCAAATCTTTCTCAAAAATCATTCAAATTGCCCCAAAAAAAGTTTTCACCTTGAGGAACTAAGAAGCCAAACTAGGTAGTGTTATCTTGAAGTATTTTAATGCCAGTATCATTATATTCCAGGGGTATTTAGTAGCAGATTCATTATCAGATTTAGCCATGAATTTAACTTAAATTTTGCCAAATACTAAAAATAAATAAAAATAAATCTATTAAATTAAATTTCCTCGCGTTCTGTCACTTTTTAATTGTGTTTGGTCACTTATTCGACGTAAATCCAGATTTAGTAAATCAGATCACAAGAAGAATTTATCCTGTCATCGCACAGCTACTTCCGTAATTTGTGGAATCCGAATTTATCAGATTACATAAATCCTATTAAACGTAAATGTGATCGGCAACCAAACACCGACCCTGTGTCAGCCTCAAGTTTCTTCTCAAGGCTTTTACTTTTTGACTGTCTTTTCCTTCTTTTTCTATTTTTTTCATTTCTTTTCCTTTTTTATCCTTTTTTCTTCCTTTTCTCCTGAGAATTACTATATCTGGTTAGGCAATATTTTTTCTTCTTCTTTTACATATAATTGAAGGTTTTTAATGTGCAATATTAGCATGTATTATTTTTAAAAAAAGAAATTAATTATTCAATCTCATCTCACTGAAGACTTTCAATTATAAATAGAGGTTTGAGTGATATGTGATGAGAAAATGACAAAATTGATCTCTAGACAATTAAGGAGTGCTCATTTTGACCCCAAACTTCTCTTATTCTCCACTTTGGTCCATCAAATTATCAGAAGTGTAAAGTTTAAGGACCAAAAAAAAACATTATGAAGGAAAAAATAGTCACTTTGTAATAAGTTAAGAGACTAAATTAGAGACTAAAAGAGGTGAAGGTCAAATGAACACAGCATAAAGGTCTAGAGATCAATTTGATTGTTTTCACAGAATGTGATAGTTAATATTATGATGTAAAATGAATATTTAATGCTCTGCAATGCTTCCCACTCCTAAGCTGCGCGAGACTTTTCCTCCTTCCATTCCTCTCCTCTTTCTCATTCCTCAACTTCTTTCAAAGCTTCCTAAAATCATTAGTTTGAGAGTCTGCATAGGGATGGCAATAGAAAAACGGGAAATTTACAATCGTAGCACCCAATTCTTATGTAAACATTCATATTTAAATACATAGTACGTCGGTGCTTTAAACTATATATGCAAAGGCGTATTTTACTTTTAAAAAGTAATATAGTAATATTTTTGACGTGATATAAAACATTTGGTGCTATATGTGTGAATATGAAAGTTTAGGTGTGACATATGTAAATACATTAGAATTGTGTACTATGTATGTAAATGCCCATACAGAAATATATCACTACTATCCACAGACTGAATAAGCACGAACAACCTACCCAAAACAAGGAAATGAGCGACTTAATTTAAAAACCCAAATTATTGATTCATAACCATTTACTGAGCCTACTAGTTAGAGTGC
>JXCR01121432.1:0-11742 GCA_002079205.1 Phalaenopsis hybrid cultivar
CTTATCCAAAGGGTGTTATAGAAGATGTCTTAGTTAAGGTGGATAAGTATATCTTTCATGTCGATTTCATTGTATTGGATATGGAGGAAGATAAAGAAATTCCAATCATTTTAGGCAGACCATTCCTAGCCACTGAACGGGCTATGATAGATGTGCAAAATGGTGAATTAACTATGAGAGTAAATGATCAAAAGGTGAAATTCAATGTCTTGAAATCTATGAAGTATCCTTCTAAAGGGAATGAAGATGTGTTTTTTCCGATGGACTTAATTGATTATTTGTGTAGTAGTCATTTCTAAGAATGTTATGAAGATAAATCAGTAGACTCAGATTTAGATGATAAGAAAGTTAAAAACTTTCAGGATGAATAAGCCCTATTGATTATTGATGATTCAAATTTTGTTTAAAAGAGTTTTAGGATTCTAGATATGAAAAAAACTAGTAAACGTATTATTCCTTCAATTGAAAAGCCCCATGAACTTGAGATTAAGGTACTTCCCACACACTTAAAGTATGCTTACTTAGAGAAGTCATCTACATTACTAGTTATCATATCCCCGGGTTTAACGCATTCGCAATAAGAGAAAATAATG
The DNA here is from genome assembly GCA_002079205.1 of Phalaenopsis hybrid cultivar. Classification (NCBI taxonomy): domain Eukaryota; kingdom Viridiplantae; phylum Streptophyta; class Magnoliopsida; order Asparagales; family Orchidaceae; genus Phalaenopsis; species Phalaenopsis hybrid cultivar. Next base: position 594 of record JXCR01121432.1, read on the forward strand.
GATAATTTAAGGAGTCATAAGAAAATTTTTTGATGGATCTATGCAAATATAAAGAGGATTAGTCCCTCTATTTGTATGCATAAGATCCCGATGGAAGATAATCATAAACCCTAGGCAGATCTTCAAAGGAGAATAAATTAAATTATGAAATAAGTAGTTAAAAATAAGATATTGAAATGGTTAGATGCATGTATTGTCTATCTAATATCAAATATTGCCTAGGTTAGCCCTATTCATTATATTCCTATGAAGGGGGAGTTACGAGGAATATTAATGAATAAAATGAATTAATTCCAACTAGACATGTCGCTGGGTGGCATAAATGTATATATTATAGAAAATTAAATTTTGCAAAAGGAAAGCTCACTTTTCTTTACCCTTCCAAGATCAGATTTTGGATAGGCTTACTAGTCATCCATATTTTTACTTCCTAGATGAATACTCAAAGTATCATCAGATATCTATATCTCTTGAGGATCAAGATAAGATAGCATTCACAAGTCCTTATGAGACTTTCATTTTTTGAAGAATATTTTTTTGGGTTATGTAATGCATCTACTACATTTCAGTAGTGTATGATGTCTACTTTTTATGACTAAATTGAAAAAGGAATTGAAGTGTTTATGGATGACTTTTTAGTGTTGTGCCCTTCATTTGATTCTTATTTAAATCATTTGGCAAAAGCATTAAAATGTTGTGAAGCGCCAATGTTGTTCTAAATTTGGAGAAGTATCAATTTATGGTTTTAGGAGGTATTGTGTTAGGACATAAAATATCTAAAGAAAGCCATGGAAATAGACTCAACAAAAGTGCAACTTAGTAAAAAATTACATCCACCTATTAATGTGAGGGGAGTTAAAAGTTTTTTAGGACAAGCTAGATTTTATAAGCGATATATAAAGATTTTTTTCCAAAAATGCCAAACATCTATGTGTTCTCTTAGAAAGGGATGTCCTATTTAATTTCAACCATGAATGCCTTAATGCCTTCAATATTCTGCTAGATAAATTAGTCACTACTTCTATTATTGTTTCACTTGATTGGGGGAAATCATTTGAGCTAATGTGTGATACCAGTGGCTATGCTATCTGGGATGTTTTAGGACAAAGGCACTATAAAATGTTTAAGGCTATATAATATGATAGTAAACCCATAAAATTTAGATCCTACTTGATTGGAACAAAATGTGGTGTTCACAATGACTATCCTGCTATTAGATATATGATGCTAGAAAAGGATGCCAAATCAAGTTTTATTAGATGGGTCTTTTTGATGTAAGTCTTTGATATTGAAGTAATAGAAAATAAGGATTTTAATAATCAAATAGCTAACCATTTATCAAGACTAGATCAGGAAGATTCATTCATTTATGAAGATGAAATCAATGATTATTTTTCTGATGAGAAACTGTTCGCTATTACTGAGTGGCATATTTTGTATCTTGCTGACATAATAAATTTAATAGTTAGTGTTATTACGCCCTATGGCATGACATACCAACAATGGAACAAATTCTTCCATGACAAGATATTACTTCTAGGATGACCCATATCTTTATAGAAAATATAAGGATCATGTGATAAAAAGATGTTTACTTATATAAGAACCCTAGAAATTATTATGAAATATCATGATTCTAAATTTAGGGGACATTCTGGAGTTGATAGGATTGCTTTTAAGATATTACAATCAAGATTTTATTGGCTTGCTCTATTTAAAACTTCAAATATATATATATATATATATATATATATATAACCATGTGATAGATGTCCAAGAGTATGAAATTTTTCTAAGGGTGATGAAATGCCCCTAAATTTTTCTTTAGAGATTGAGATTTTTGATGTTTTGGGTTTAGATTTTATGGTTCCCTTTGTACTATTCTTAGGAAATTTATAAATTCTAATAGTTATGGATTATGTTTCAAAATGGATTAAGGCTGTGATGCTAAAAGTATAGCTAAATTCTTAAAGAAGTATATCTACATTAGATTTGATATGCCTAGAGTAATCATTAATAATAGGAGAAGCCACTTTAGGAATAGAAAAATCGATACATTAGTTACTAACTATGGAATTAAGCATAAGATTTCCATGGAATATCATCTACAATTAATTGGTTTAGCATAAATATCTAATAAGGAAATTAGAAGGATTTTATTAAAAACTGACAATCCTAATAAGAAAGATTGGTCTTGAGATTAGATGATGCATTATGAGCTTATAGGATTGCTTATAAAACACTTATAGGAATGTCTCTGTATAGGCTCATATTTGGCAAAACCTGTGATTTAGTAGTGGGATTAGAACAAAAAGCATATTGAGCTGTTAAGGAATTTAATTATAATATGAAAAAAAACTATTGAGAAAAGATTATTGCAGTTAATGAACTCGAGGAAATTAGACACGGACCTTATAAAAATGCTAAGATTTATAAAGAGAAATTTTAAAAGTTGCATGATCAAAAGATTCTTAAAAAAGATTTTGAGCATGGACATGAGGTTTTACTATATAATACACGATTGAAATTATTTCATAGAAAGCTTAAGTCTAGATGGTCGGAGCCATTTAGTGTAGTTAAATTTTATCCTTTTGGTGTAATTGATATTAAAGATCTAAGGAATTTTAGGGTGCTTAAAGTGAATGGGCAGACACTTAATTTGAGGTGGAGAGAGACTATTGATTAATGAGGTTTTAATGTTGGGTCAACCTAAGTAGATATCTGGTTTAGTCGGGCTATTGACATTAAACCAAGCGCTTTTTGGGAGGCAACCCAAGTTTGTATTTATTTTTAGTATGATGTGTTTTTTGTTTATTGTAATGTTTATTATTGGTAATTATGTATTGATATTTAGGTTTGTGAGTGTTTTGATTTGATTAGAATTGTGTGGATTGAGGGAGGCGAATCCCTAGTCTTCTCATTGTGATTGGACTTTAATAGGTTCTCTAGAAGTAAAAAGATCAACCATATCCTCTACATCTTGTTCTCAATCAAAATTAAGGATTTATCGGAGACAAGTTGATTTTGGACATAGTACTGGTCCATCTTAGTTCTTTGCTACCTATTTCTAACCCTATTCTTTTATCATGTTGGTTTGATAGAGTAGCTATCTAAGGAGCTTGTGAATGATCTTTTCATTGAAATTTCAGTGATGTAAACTTTATTGGACAGTAGTACTTAGGGTTGGCAATACATAAGCCAATAGTAAAGCTGCAATCTGGACCTAAATAAATTTACAAAAATATCTATAAGAATCTAACAGTTAAAAGAAAAGAGATTTTATTTGAGTTGAGCAAGTGGAGAAGGGAGATGTGATGAGAAGGAGGATGAGTAATCCCTATTTATTTTTAGTGTTTATGTGTTTATTGGTGTGATGAAGAAGAGGATCAAAAATTAAATTTAAATAGTCGGGACCAATTCTAGGTCGAGCACGTAGGCCCTAGTGCCCTTGGCACAAAAGTGACAGGAGCTGAACTAGCGCCTAAGCGCCAATATAAACTAGTGCCAAGGCACCACACCAAAGTATAGGGCAGTGCCTTAGCTCCCCTATCACGAGGTGTCGCTTATTTGTGCTCGTTAAAACACTTAAACCAGTCGTTTTAGGTCATTTTCATGACACTTTCTCCCTGACCTGTCTTTTGCGATTGAGAGGCGATACTTAGGGTTCTTCCTTCCCTTTCGTTTTTGATTAGTTCTTCTATCTTTAGAGAGTGGAAACAACCTCCCTAAGGTAAATTTCCACTCCTTGATCATGCATTTATTTTCTTTATCCGAGAACTTTTGGGTTTTTGGAAGATATTGATGAAGAGGGGACTTTCGTGGGGTGAGTTTGATTAATCCCATAACTAGCATATAGTTTGCATCCACATCATATTTTATATCAATCATTTATATTGTAATCTCTTTCCTATGGCCCCCTAAACTAAAGGTGGAAAATCCATATCTTCTTATTATAAAAAGAAGTTCGTTAGCTTCAAAGCTCAGGAGGAAATATTATGACCTCTTAGTGATTAAAAAGTTAATATTAGAGAGAGAATTAGTTAATCCAGGGGAGAGGTGGAAAGATTAAATAAAAGTAAGTAATGAGAAAAATCATGTTATAGCAGTTTTGTTGATGTGGTACCAGTGATAAGACACGTTTCTGTTAATCTACCTGAAGCTTTGGATGGACTTATTTTTGTGAAAGGAACCTATGTGGATATTTTTCCTTCTTGCATCAATGTGTTCTTGTCTTTGAATCATCTCCCTTATTGTTCCTATGTTGATTCTACTTTGACTAATGCTTATCTTGATGAAATTATGAACTTCTTAACGGATGGTAGAGGAGAGTGGAAAGTTAGCGAGGAAATTAAGATCAAATTTCATGCTTTTAAATTAAATAGAATATCTAAGGCTTGGCAGTTCTTCATTTTAGCTAAGTTGATTCCTTCTACTAAAACTAGTGAAGTGACTATGGACCGAGCTATATTGAACTATTGTATTCAGATGGATAATGCCATTGATGTAGATTATGCCATTCATTATTCTATAGTAGATTCCACAATAAAGGTAATGACTCATGGTTTGGGGCATCCATCTGTTATCTTTTTTCTCATGCTAACATGTTGGAGTTGTTGTTAGTAGTGAGAGGAGATTCTGCAACCATTACAGGCAATCTTTGCATCAAAATTGAGTTATATAGGTAGAATGAAGATTTTAAAAAAGGAAAATTATATAACATCCTAGCTCAGCTACCTCTTTTCACCCATAACCTACTACTTTGAGAGGTGTATTTGAACAAAAATTGAAAAAACTAGAGAATGATATTAAATTTTATATAGCAAGGTATACAGATTGGTTGAGCATTGCTCACACATAGACTGTCAGTACAAAAATAGATTTGATCATCATGCCAACTTCCAAGCAGCTGAAGTGGAAATTTAAAGGAAGAATCAATGATAAGGTGAAGAAGATGTGATAAAGTTTTCCTTATATCCTTCATACTAGTTGTATGTGTATAGTCCGCAGATGGAAGAGGACTCTGATGATGAGGAGTAGATTTAATTTTTTATTTGTGGAGGTATTAACTAGTTTTTTAGATGTACTGAACAAATATTTACTTGTTGTTATGTGGTTCTATTGAACTATATTTGCTATTTCTACTTTTTGTTACTGAGTTTACTCTGGTCAGTGCATAATTGTTGTTTTGGACCTTTATTTTAGCTACCTGTTGGAATATTTTGAAATCTTTCTAGTGTAATTTCATTTATTTTTATCTTACCCCAATTAGTGTAATTTACCAGCTATTGCATACTTGTTCTTTCCAGTTCATGTTTGTTAATTTTGTTGATAGATAAATGTGGTAGAAGGTATTTATGCATTATTTTCTCCCTACTTATGTTCATGTTTTACATTGCTTAATATATTATAAATTAAGTTGGGGGAGAAAAATTTTTGAAAGCTTAAATCTATTTTTCCTCAATAACATGTACTTAAATTGTTATGTCATTAAAAGAATTGAGGTATGTGGTGTAATTTAAAATTATTGCAATTTTAAGAAATGAAAAGCATATTATCTTTATGCTAAGTTTTATGTAAATAAGAGCAGGCTAGTGTAAGGTTAACTTGTAGTTTAACATTTAGAAAAAATAGTTTCATTATTTATTTTGCAAAGAGTTATATAATTGTTTAACTAGGTATCCTTAGATAAATACTTCATATAAGTTAAGCCTTTAGTCAAGTCATTATTTTAACTATTACATATTAAAGTGATGGAGAGTGGTATGCATCACCTTAGAGAGTTGATAGTGAAATTCAAAACTATTAAAGGTTTATCTAGATATAGTAGTCCCCATAAAAATAATGCTAAGGATTGAAATGCATCCTAAAGAAAGAAAAAAGTGATTAAAAGAAAAATATTGAGTGGGAGAAGCTTGAGAAGAAGCCTAATAAAAAATTGGTTTCAATAGATTCTTTCTAAAGTTGAAACATTATTACATTCATAAGTTTACCTGTAATAAATGTGTATTTGAATTTCTTTTTAAAATGGAGTGCTTAAAATCTATTTTTCCACCATTTAAGTTACTTTAGTTAGCATTTGTTAATAGCTTTATGCATTAAATAAAAAATCAAATTTTCCTATTTAGATGAAAAGTTTACTTTTACCCTAGGGCTAGACTTGTTTGTTAGAGTTTATTTAAATTTATACTACGAGTTTCCTTCATGTAAATTTTTTACTAATTTTAATTAAGACCCACTTACTCAAATTATCAAATTTTTAAAATTCTAATGCTAGGACAAGTAATGTTTAAGTTTAAGGAATTTTGATGTGTAGAAAAAGATTCTTAATTTCATTTATATTTTGCACATTTTTATGAAAGAATTGTACTTTAAATAAGGGCATTTTTATATTTTTCTTGCAGATACAACATGTAGTAAAAGTGGAACGAAACGAAGAAAAATAGAATGAAGCGGAGCTAATATGGAGCAATTGGAGATCCAAGGGACTGGCACCTAGGCGCCAGCCATTGGTCACCAAGGCACTTGGTAGGAGTGCCTTGGTGCCACTTACTTGGGTGCATAGGTGCCAGTGTACAGTACAGCAGACAGGCCAGTCTAGTGGTGCCTAGGCGACAACAACTACTGGGCAGTTTTTTAGCGTTTTCTTCCCATGATGTGGGGAGGGTAACAACATGTATTTAGGTAGATTTAGAGAATGATTTTCATGGAGAAGAAGAGGAGAAAGTAGGGTTTGTTTTAGGAGAGAATTAAGGCTTTTACATAGAGATTTTGGTGCGATTTAAGAGGTGTGTTGTAAGGAGATTATTCAAAACAGCAGCAAAGTTTGGGAGATCCTAGGAGAGCATTTTTAGAGTATTGTAAATAGGAAAATGTTAAGTATTGTGTATTTCGTTCATTGTACTTTTGTAAAACATAATTACTTATTGGATTTGCTTTATGTTAATTATGTTTTGTGGTGTTTTCTCCATGCATTGTGAGTAGTCTTTTCACCTTTCTCTAGTAATGATTATTTTAGTTGTGTAGGATTTGTAAAGTGGCTTTAAAATATGTTTTCAATCTTTAATATGATGGGTATTCTTCAAAGCTTCATTTACTTTTCATTCTGGTCAAATTATTTGTTAAAATATATTGTGATCCATAATGACTCGGAAGAGCTTTGGAAGAATGATTAGAATATTCATGTTGTACTATAGGGTATGAAGCAAAAGTAAACTATACGAAGTTGCAAATAGATAGAGAAATAATCTTTCATGGGTTGAAATTCAGGTTTAATGAATTAAAAAAAGTTTAACCAAACTTCTTTATGCACTTGGGAGAGAGTAAAGAAGAGAATTGCTCCTATTCGTCACTAGCCATAATTACAATTTAAAAAATTCATTTTCCTACACACTACTTAAATCATTGTAGGAGGGTAATTTTATATCTTGATTTTCACCAACTCAAATATATTTTGTAGCATTTTTGTTAGAGTAAATCTTTAGTTGTAGTTTATAATTTTGTAGAACTAGTCAGTGCAACCTAAAACTAACTTTTCTTCTAAGGTAAGAGTAAGTTTAGTAGACTAGAACTTCTCTTAAGTCTAACTGTCGCACTCCAAAATGATACTTCCCTTTGGGAGCTTCTCTTGAGCCCAGAACAAACACAAAAATGTGATTCTCTGGTTGTGGGTTTCTTCCATAAGATTTTCTTCACAAATAAATTTCCAAATCATTTTGATCTGATTTCATTTTTGGCATATGTTCCTTGGGCTATTCACGCTAAGATTTTCTTATAAAAGTTCTTCACTTTCTTTGAAATTATTTTTTGACCTTAGTATTTCTTTTCTTTTCAATTTTTATTTTTATCAAATCATTTTTATGATTTGAAAGAGAGACTTATTTTAAATGTATAATATACCATGACAAGACAAGTTGTTGATTACAAAATAAAATAAATAAATAAATAAAACATGAGTGACGAAATTGGAAGAAATAATCATATGAAGAATGCTTGTGTTGAAATAATTAATTAGCATCAAATGATATATCAAGCCTTATAATTGCATGGTTTTCAAGTGAACCAATTAACTATCATTACATAATTGGAATGCGGAATGGTTTATCTGATTTTGTTGTCACTACTCATTTAGAGGGTGACGGGGTGCTCACTGAAGTGAATGTTTGCATACCAGCACTATGTAGAAGTTGAAATATTTATTAGTTATGAGTACTAAGACAAGAACCAAGAGAACATTCAACCCCAATTTCTAAGTAAAAGAAAATCAGTCCCATGTGTTTTAGCTTAAATATGGAGTCTAATCTGCTTATAAATTGTGAGACCTCTTTAGAATCGTTACCTATTATCAACATAGATTAACAAATAGATGTTGATTTTTTCTTGATGATACAAAAGAAAAGATGGAACTGCTTTGCTAATAGTGAATCAACTCTCCAGAAAGAATGAAGATAGTGTGAGGAACCATTGTCAAGGTGTTTGTTTAAGGCCATATAGTACCTTTTTAAGGAGACACATGTTTTGGAAATTGATGATTAGTAAATCCAGATGGTTGGTGCGTATAAATTATGTCAGTTATGGAGCCACAAAAAAATGCATTTGATACCTCAAACTGATGTACTTGCTCATGGTAATGCAGAACTATAATGAGTGAAATCTAAATGGCAGTTATCTTAGCAACCTAGCTAAAGGTTTCCTTATAGGTGATACCAAATTCTTGTTTACATCCTTAGGTTGCAAATCTTGCCTTATATCTAACTATTATACCATATGAATTGTCTTTAGTGTTATATGCCCATCTAAAGCCAAAAATATGTCAATTTAAAGGAGAACGAACAACTATCAAAGTTCCATGTTTTTAAGAGCATGGAATTCTTCAACCATAGCTTGTCTCCATTGAGCAAATTTGATTGCTTGAGTAAAATGACATGCCAAAAATTACATGTTTTTATCTATATATTTCATGCTTATTTTTAATGATATTGCACTTTAAATAAAGGTACTTTCTATGTTTTTTATTTCAGGTGCAAGAATTAGAGTTTAAGAGAAAAAGGAAGAAAAATGGAGCAAAAATGGGTCAATTAAAGCCAAAGACACAAAAGGAAACCTGGTGCCTGGGTGTCAGGATCTGGCATTTAGGTGTCAGAATCTTCTAGAAGGCCAGCACCTNAGGAAACCTGGTGCCTGGGTGTCAGGATCTGGCATTTAGGTGTCAGAATCTTCTAGAAGGCCAGCACCTAGGCTTAATTGTTGGGCACCTGGGTCCGATGGTTGGGCACCTAGGCGCCAGAAATGGTTTGTCCAATATGCATTGAATTTGAACGAATTTCGAAAAGGTGCCCTAAGTGACCCTTAATTATTTTCAGAGCTTTATATATATAAGACTTTTCTACACATTTAAAAGAGGAGAGAAGAAAAAAACTTTTTTTTCATCAGTAGTTTAGACCACTATAGGGGTAAGCGACTACTATAGTGGGAGTGTGGTGATGTTAGAGTCTAGTGTGAGTCTTGTGGAGTTAAGTTCTGTCAGAAAATTTCAAAGGATTGCTTGAGGAGAAGTTTCAGATAGGTATATGTACATTTGTTTAAGATTTGACTTGTAAACTTAGTTTTTATAGATATGATGTCTAGTTTTGTTATCCTCATAATTTCTAAGTATTTTTCTTTTCTTTCTCCTTGCAAAAGGTAATGATGTGTGGGATTATATTTTCTTAAAGATTTCTTNGGAGAAGAAAAAAACTTTTTTTTCATCAGTAGTTTAGACCACTATAAGGGTAGGCAACTACTATAGTGGGAGTGTGGTGATGTTAGAGTCTATTGTGAGTCTTGTGGAGTTAAGTTCTGTCAGAAAATTTCAAAGAATTGCTTGAGGAGAAGTTTCAGATAGGTATATGTACATTTGTTTAAGATTTGTCTTGTAAACTTAGTTTTTATAGATATGATGTTTAGTTTTGTTATCCTCATAATTTTTAAGTATTTTTCTTTTCTTTCTCCTTGCAAAAGGTAATGATGTGTGGGATTATATTTTCTTAAAGATTTCTTTTATTCAAACAATTTGTGATGGTATTTTCACCAATTCTTCATTTACTTTACAAACAGGCCATTTGTGATGTTAAAACTTGTTGCAAAACATAATGCCCCTGGAGGGCTATGATTTCACCAACTAGTAAGTATTACACTAAACCTTGAAGGAAGGGGATGCCAAATCCAGGGGGAGTGCAAGTAGATAGGGAGATAAGTTTTGATGGGCAAACAACTTATTTTTCTAGGGTGACAGGCTAGATCCTTTACCAATTTGATCTATTGTTGGAACTAAGGCTCCCTGGAAGGTCCTATAGAGAGGGGAATGTGGGTAATCTAGAAGTGAGAGGCTAGAATCAACTCAGCACTACCAGACAAGCTAGAACTAACTTTAAAATAGTCGATGTTATTTATGCTTAGAAGGGGTAAGTGATAGGTATGCTCCTATTTATCACAATACCTTATTTTCATCTTTAAGGATTTAATTCCTACACTGATTTACACTCTCTTTGCAAGGTAAAAAACTTTTTATTAAAATCGTACTTCTTTACACATTTTTAATTTAGAGACTTTGCATTTACTTTTAGTAGAAGTAGCCACTTTAGTTACACCATTTTACAAACAATTCGATATTATTCTCCTACAAATTTAGTTTACAGTTTAAGTAGAACTATTTCTAAGTTAGCATAGTAAAATCCTTACTTCCCTATGGATACTTGGGTTCTTAAAGAAAATTTTATATAACTTGAAACGATACGTATACTTGCATAGTACCCCTTGTGTGAAGTCATTTTATCAACTTTACATAATATTTAATTTTGCACACTAGCCGCTTAATATAAATTATGTCAATATTTTGGCCATTTTTTTGACTTAAATAATTTTGTAATTGCGGATCAGGTCAAGTTTTTGGCGCCATTGCCATGGAAAATAAATGAATTTTTGACTTAGAAATTTTATTTTTATTTGGCTGTAGATTTTTTTTGGGAGAATTGTATTTTATTTTCTTTTATCAGTATTTTGTTTATTTCCTAAAAATATAAAAACATTAAAAATCAAAAAATAAAAAATTCTAAAAAAATGAAAAAATATAAAAATAACAAAAATATTTTTTTAGTGTTTTGTTTTATTTTAA
>JXCR01121432.1:24304-65281 GCA_002079205.1 Phalaenopsis hybrid cultivar
GGGGGGGGCGGGAGAGGTAAAACTTTTTAAAATTAAATTTTATTTCTTCTCAATAAACTATATTTTTTTAAAATTATTTTAAGATAATCTAGAGCATGTAGAGTTAGCTTTAAATAATTATATTTTTTATTTTATAAAGTTTATGGTAAACTTAAGTAAATTTTTTTAGTGATAAAGGGTAAATCTAAAGTTAAGATATTTAGAATAAAGGTAAAGGAATATCTTTAATTATTCAGAGCAAACAAAATATATTTTTGAAACATTAAGGATTTTAGAGCTACACTTTTAAAAAAATTTTGAGACTCTATGAAAAATNAAAATTATTTTAAAATAATCTAGGGCATGTAGAGTTAACTTTAAATAATTACATTTTTTATTTTATAAAGTTTATGGTAAACTTAAGTAAAATTTTTTAGTGATAAAGGGTAAATCTAAAGTTAAGATATTTAGTATAAAGGTAAAGGAATATCTTTAATTATTCAGAGCAAACAAAAATATATTTTTGAAACATTAAGGATTTTAGAGCTACACTTTTAAAAAAATTTTGAGACTCTATGAAAAATTAGTACTACACTAATACACATTTTTAAGTAAGGAAATGTGAGAAGTTTTTAACTTTATAAAGATGATAGTGAAGTTTAAAATCATTAAAAGACTATCAAGATATAATAATCCTCACATGAAAAAAAAAAGAAAAGAAAGGATTAAAAATGATTCTAAAAACAAAAAGAAAAAGCAAAATCAAAAGAAAAAGAAGAGCAAAAAAATGAAAAAAAAAGGAGAAGCTCGAGGAGATGCTTAATTAAAAATTGACTTCACTTGATTTTTCTTAAAAAAAGACTTATTTACACTTCTAAACTTATGAAAGTACTAGTCTATTTATTAGTAGAGTTCTCCTGTAATTCTTTTCTTTTAATTATTATAAAATTTCTCAGTGTGACAAATTACAATTATTTTTAAAATGAATAGAAAATCAGAATTCCTAACTTGAATATTGGATACCCTTATATTTTAGCTTTAACNGCAAAAGAAATAGAAGAGCAAAAAAATGAAAAAAAAAGGAGAAGCTTGAGGAGATGCTTAATTAAAAATTGACTTCACTTGATTTTTCTTAAAAAAAGACTTATTTACACTTCTAAACTTATGAAAGTACTAGTCTATTTATTAGTAGAGTTCTCCTGTAATTCTTTTCTTTTAATTATTATAAAATTTCTCAGTGTGACAAATTACAGTTATTTTTAAAATGAATAGAAAATCAGAATTCCTAACTTGAATATTGGATACCCTTATATTTTAGCTTTAACTTGAGTCATTTAAAACTTTTCTAAAAGTTCACCATCACATTTATGGGACAAAAATATAAGAATCTTTAAGTGACACCTACTGTCATAAGTTATTATATTTGCTTTGCATAGTACAAGGGTTACTTGAGAACAAGTAACGTTTAATTTTTTGAGAATTGACACGGCTAAGAAGTTTTTCTCTATGTATCTCATGTGAATTTTTAATGATATTGCGCTTAAATAAAAGGTATTTTGTGTGCTTTAGATTTCAAGTGCAAGAAATGGAGTTTAAGAAAAAAATAAGGAGCAATAATGGAGCAAAAATAGGTTAATTAAAGCCAAAGACACAAAATGTGAACTGGAGCCTAAGCGCCAAGATCTAGCGTCANAAAGGAGCAATAATGAAGCAAAAATAGGTTAATTAAAGCCAAAGACACAAAATGTGAACTGGAGCCTAAGCGCCAAGATCTAGCGTCAATGCGCCAGGATGTTCTAGAAGGTCGGCGCCTAAGTGCGACAGTTGAGAGCCTAGGCGCCACAAACGGTTTGTCGAATATTCATTGAATTTGGACGAATTTTGAAAAAATGTCTTAAGTGACCTTGGTTATTTTCATAGCTCTATATATAGAAGACATTTCTACACATTTAAAAAGAGGGGATAAAAGAATAATTTTGTTTTTATTAGTAGTTTAGACCACTATAGTGGGAGTGTGGTGATTATAGAGTCTTGTGTGAGTCTTGTAGAGTTACGTTCTGTCAGAAAACTACAGAGAATTGTTTGGGGAGAAGTTTGAGATAAGTTTTTGTACCTGTGTTTAAGATTTGTCTTGTAAAGTTGGTTTATATATATATATATATAAGTGGGAAGTATTATNGTGTGTGTGTGTGTGATGTTTTATTTTGTTCTCCTCATGATTTCTGAGTAGTTTTATTTTTTTTATTTTTGCAATAAGAAGTATTGATGTGTGGGATTATAATGTTTTAAGGATTTCTTTTATTCAAAAATTTGTGATGATATTTTCACAGGTTCTTCATTGACTTTACGAACTGGTCATTTGTTATATTAAGACTCGTTGCGAAACATAATAACCCGGGAGGGCTATGATTTCACCAACTAGTGAGTACCACACTAAACCTTGGATGTAGGGGATGTCAAATCCAGGGGGAGTGCAAATAGATAAGGAGATAAGTTTTGATGGGCGTAGAACTGTTGTTTCTAGGGTGATAGGCTAGATCCTTTACCAATTGGGTCTATTGTGGGAACTAATAAACCTTATAGAGAGAGGGCACAATGGGTAATCTAGAAGAAAAAGCCTAGATCTACTCAGCACTACCACACAAGCTAGAACTAATTTTAGATTAGCCAATATTTTTTATGCTTGGAAGAGGTAAACAATAGGTATGCTCCTATTTATCACAATGCCACATTTTTATCCTTAATCATTTGATTCCTGCACTAATTTACACTCTTTACAAGGGGAAAAACTTTTTATTAAAATCTTACTTTCTTACACATTTTAAATTTAGAGACTTTGCATTTACTTATAGTAAAAGTAGCCACTTTAGTTACACTCTTTTACAAACAGTTTAATATTATTCTCCTGCAAATTTAGTTTACAGTTTAAGTAGAAATATTTCTAAGTTAGCATAGTAAAATCTTTACTTCTCTATGAGTTCGATACTGAGGTTTTTAAAGAAAACTTTACATTACTTGAAACAATACATATATTTGTATAGTACCCCTAGTGTGTAAGTCATTTTATCAACTTTACATAATTTTTAATTTTGCACACTAGGTGCTTAATATAAATTGGGTCAACATTTTGGTCATCTTTTCTTATTTAAATAATTAGGTAATTGTGAGTCGGGTCATATAACAGGTATGATCAGAAAATGGTTGAATTTCATGTGACAATTTTAGTTTCTAGACATGTTTAATGTTACTAATTTGGGAACAGGATATCATATGATTAGTTTTTGGTGATGGGAATATGAATCCAGAGGACTATTCATAAATTGGAATTACTTGTTAATTTTGGGAAGATGGAGTGGACTAGCTGTTGGAGATAGCAATAGCATTGTTGATGAGTAAGACATAGATGTGGTTTGTGTGATTAGAAGTGGTGATAGGTGTGGATCGGGAGGCTAATTTTTCAGAAGAGGGTGTTGTACATTTAGATGCAAAAGGACGTGTTTTCATCAAAAACCAAATGTTGTGAGATAATAACAGCTTTTCTTGTAGAGGGATTATATCACTTGCAACCTTTGTACGATGATGAGTATTCAATGAAGATATAGGAAATTTATGAGCAGATTACAGTTGACTCAAGTTATAACAAGCACGACCAAAAGATTTAGATGTTTATAGGACGGTAATGATTGATAGTGCTATTGAAATGGTAATATGAAGGGGTTGTTTGGGATTATTTTCTATGTTTTATTATTTGTTTTTATTTTTATTTTTTATTTTATTTCTATTGTTTTTCTTTTCTTATTATTTTATCATCAAACAAAAACATATTTGACAATGTTTATGATTTTTCTATTTTTAAAATTTTTAAAATTAAAAAGAATTAAATATAATCTTAATGGTTTATGCGACTTGAGGTAGAAGCTAGCACGAGAGCATAGGAAAAAAATGAAATGGTAGTGACAAGAAAGAAGATGGGGTGTTGTATGGTGGTCATAGGATGTTCAGAGGAGGTCGTTGGAGAAAGGCAATGACTGCGAGGAGTTTGCTTACGTAAAGAGTGACAACGTAAGCAGGCACGAAGACTTCTGGGAATGTGATATGATGGAAGCAAAGAGGGGGAGGTCGTTGATGATTGAGCTATAATACNGGAGGAGGTCGTTGGAGAAAGACAATGACTGCGAGGAGTTTGCTTACGTAAAGAGTGACAACGTAAGTAGACACGAAGACTTCTGGGAATGTGATATGATGGAAGCAAAGAGGGGGAGGTCGTTGATGATTGAGCTATAATACCACAGAACAAGAGAGGGAAGAGGCATGAGAATGAAATAGGGGATTAAGCTTTGCTAGAGAAAAAATGTGAGGGGTTTCGTAAGTTGACTCGGGGATTGCAGGTGAGAGGAATATGAGGGCAACGGAATCAGCGGACATCATCATTTGCATCACCTGAAAAGAAGGCATCAGCGTCGACATCGAAGAAGANTAACAAGAGAGGGAAGAGGCATGAGAATGAAATAGGAGATTAAGCTTTGCTAGAGAAAAAATGCGAGGGGTTTCGTAAGTTGACTCGGGGATTGCAGGTGAGAGGAATATGAAGGCAACGGAATCAGCGGACATCATCATTTGCATCACCTGAAAAGAAGGCATCAGCGTCGACATCGAAGAAGAGATCAAGTCGGAATGGTGATGGCTAGTTTGAAAACACAAAAAATAAGTTTTTCATGTTTTGTGTCTTTGAAAACAAAATACAATTTTAAAAATGGGAAACAAACATGTTTTTCATTTGAATTCCTATTTTTTAAGAAACAAAAAGAATAGGAAACAAGAAGTGATTCCAAACATCCCCGTAGTTTATAGCATTAATGGACATACAATTAATTAAAAAGAACATTATTAAAAGGGCATCAACGCAGAGGCTAACATTATAAAATAATATATGGACTGTTTCAATGAGATGATGATGCTTCCGTTCAATCACACCATTTTGTTCAGGTTCACATGGACATGAATATCGATAAACGATAACAATGCCACACTAAAAATTATTCACTGTTATATTATTGTATTCTCCACCCCCATCAATCTTCAGAATTTTCACTTCTGTATAAAATTGGGTTTAAAGCATATGTATGTATAAATGTTTGTGAGTTGTTCTAGATTTAGTGTTCATAGGATAGACCCAACAAAATCGAGAACATTAATTGACAAAGGAAACATGGTATCTATAGTCGCAAGTGGAGATAATTAGGGAGGGACTCCAAATATTTTAATGCATAAAATCTAATTTCTTATATTTATGTCTTGTACTAAGTAAAAAAAGATTGCTTAGGCGATTTGGTATTAAGGCAAGTAGTACATGTAGATGATTTAGAGGAAAGTTGAGATTCTGTCCATTAGAAATGATAGTAATAAAAACATTACGAGCATTTTGATGAGCAACAGAAAGAGCCTTTGGAGGGGGACGAGATGGAGGAGTAAAGGACTTATAGCTGGGATCCTTGAGAAGCGTTTGACTGGTCTGTGGATCAACAATGGAAAATCCAAAAGGATTAAAGGACACAACGACCTTATTATGCTTCATTAATTTGTAAACAATTAAAAGGTTATGAGATTAATAGAGAATATCTGATTTGAAGTAAAATAAGCTAATGTTGAGGTGTGGAAGAATGGCCATCTCCTAAGTGCTGAACCTGAACAGCGTGACCATTGCCCATTAGAATCAGTTCATTCTTTCGATGAGGTTTCAATGTGTGTAGCTGATTCAAATCAAAGGCAAGGTGAGCAATGGCTCCTAAGTACCCAATCATGTTATGTAGCTGCAAGAGCTTGAGGAAAATTTGTTGGTATATAAAAGTTTATTCTATGCCAACTTACTGCTGCTAAGTTCCATATCTTATTGCATATCTAGCAGTGTTTCACTTGTTTGTTTGTCAACCTCCCTTTGTTTCACCAAGTAATTTCATCGTGTTTGATGTAGTACCACATCTTTGACTTCTGTGAGATGAATTATTGCGAGATTTTGAAGTAGTTCGAGCTAGCCGAGGATCATTCACTACATTCTTCTAAGCGTTTTCATTTACTATATTGATATTCTTAATTGTTGAGAAATTAGGACGAAGAAAAACTGGATTCAACACAAATCTAGAAGAACACAAAGATTTAACAAAGTTCAACAAAGATGTCTACGTCATCAGGAGCAGAGCGGTGATGCCTTTCAATATTCAGAAAAGGGTTACAAAATTCAGGGATACCTCCTGGGGTAACAAACTGGTCTATTTATAACCCTATGAGTAAACCCTAAGTACAATATGTAATTACAATATTACTCTTGTACCGTACCGCAGGGTGTTGCCCCCGCACCCCCAACCCACATAACGTAACTTCTCGATTTAGGCAAATTCCTTTGCTCCGCTCCGCTTTGTTCCAGTGTTTGTTCCTATGTGGTATATGAGTCATGCCATAACAAATCTCCACCTTGGCGAATATCCAACCTCTTAGGAGAAAAAAATACCTGGGAGTTACACATGCACCACTGTGGGTTGGGTCACCATGCTTCTCTAGCAATTGCACACATTCAACAAATCTAAGCAATGCAAGAACTTGTTGATGATAACTGGCTTGTTCAACATATCAGCTGCATTTTCATCAGTATGAACCTTCTGCAACAATGTCTCACCAGAAGCAATCAACTATCTGATTTTGTGATACCTGACATCAATTTGTTTGGTTCTCGCATGGTACACCTGGTTCTTAGCTAAATAAATAGCACTCTAACTATCACAATGCAACTGAACTCCACATTGTTCAACGCTCAGTTAATTTACTAGCCCAGCAAGCCATAAGGATTCTTTTGCAGCTTCAGCTACTGCGATGTACTCAGCTTTAGTTATAGATAATGTCACAATAGACTGAATTGTTGATTTCCAACATATTGGTCATCCACCAAGAGTAAACACATACCCAGTTGTAGATCTTTTGTCACCCAAATCACCTGCATAGTCTGAATCAACGTACCCCACAACTGAAGGATCATTCTGCTGACTGCCAAAAATAATTTCATGTTCTACAGTACCTTTCAGATACCTGAAAATCCACTTGACTGCTTCCCAATGTCGTTTTCCCTGTTTAGCAATGTATTTGAAGACTTGACTAGCATGAGCCAAATTAAGACGAGTACATACCATTGCATACATTAAGCAGCCAACGGCACTGGCATATGGAACATTTGCCATGTCTTCGATTTTCATATCTGCCTTAAGACACTATTCTAAAGAAAGCATAAAATGATTTGCCAAAGAAGTGCTTACAGGCTTTGGTTTGCTCTTCTCAAACTTGTCCAGCACTTCTCAACATAGCCTCATTGAGATAAACATAATCGTCTTGAGTCTCTGTCTCGATGAATCTTCATTCCAAGAATCTTCTTCATAGGACCCATATCTTTAATGCCAAAATCCTGACTCAATAAAGCTTTCAAACCACGGACATCACTCATATTTTTTGCAACAATCAATATATCATCAACATACAGTAACAGAAAAATAATAGAACGATCATCAAGGCTCTTCACATAAACACAACAATCATACTCACATCTCTTGTAGTCAATCTGAATCATGTAGGACTCAAACCGCTTGTATCATTGTCTTAGAGACTGTTTCAACCCATACAATGATTTCTTTAACCTGCAAACCAGATACTCCTGTCCAGGTTAAATGAACATTTCTGGCTGCTCCATGTAAATCTGCTCCTAAAGATCACCAAGAAAGAATGCAGTTTTAATATCAATCTGCTCCAAATGCAAGTCCCAAATGGCTACTAATGCAAGCACTTCTCTGATTGAAATATGTCTTACCATAGTAAAAAAAATTTCATCATAATATATCTCTTTCTGCTATGAAAATACCTTTGATATCAATCGAGCCTTGAATTTTTCCCCTTCTTTTTCTGATACTGATGGTTTCCTTTTGTACACCCACTTGCAACCAATAGCATTCTTTCCCTCAGGAAGCTGAACTAGCTCCCATATACGATTTTTCTACAAAAATTTCATCTCCTCAACCATTGCACCCATCCATTTTTCTTTCTCCTGGCTAGTGATAGCTTCTTGAAAAATGGTTGGATCATTGTTGCTGATGAGAACTGCACAAGATATCAAGTCTTCATAACACAATCTGTTCGGAGGCCTTATATTGGTGCGTCTATGTCTGTCTCTGACTAGATTATAATTCTACATATCATTTGGAATAGAATCACCAGATGTTGGATTTGAACCTTCAACCCTCTCATTTGTTTCTGAATGTTGTTTTAAATCTATTTGCACTGCCTCTGAACTGGAACAGTTCCCTGACACTTTGTCTTGATTTTGCTGCAACATAAACTGTTCATCAAAAACTGCATCTCTGTTGATCACCATCTTCTTTGCAATCGGGTCTCAAAACTTGTATCTTTTCACACATTTCTTATAGCCTAGAAAGATTCACTTCTTGGATTTTGCATCAAGTTTTGATCTTTCATCTCCAGATCTATGCACATAAGCAGGACAACCAAAAATCCGTAAATGATCGAAATTAACTGGATTACCTGTCCATACCTCTTCTGCGACCTTGCGAACATGTTTATCCTTTCTGTCACACCATTCTGCTGTGGTGTCTTGCGCACTGAAAACTGTCTCTGAGTCTCATGCTCCTCACAGAACTTCTGAAATTATGAATCTGTGTACTCTTCTGTCAGTTTAGATCTCAACCTCAGCTTTCTACAGCTTGAATTTAGAGAATACTTCAGATTTTTACTTCAAGAAATACACTCAAACTTTTCTGGAGAAATCATCAATAAATATAATAAAATACTAAGATCCTCCCAATGACGATTCTCTGATATGGCCCTATATATCATAATGCACATAATCAAGAATCCCTTCAGTTTTGTGTTTTTCAAGTCATAAAACTGACTCTATTCTATTTTCCAAGAACACAGAACTTACAAAGACCGAGCTTACAGCTTTTAACACCATGCAACAAGTTTCTTTTATGCAATTCTGCCATCCCACGTTCACTGAGATGACCCAGATGCATATGTCATAGCTTTGTACTATCATCATCTGACTCCACAGAATGAACTCTACCTACAACTGTACTCCCCAACAGTTTGTAAATATTGTCTGCAGTTAATTTTTCTTTCATCACCGTCGGTGCACCCTTAACAATTCTGATGGTTTTTCTATCCTCATCTGCCCTAGGAATAAAACAATTTCTGTGCAGAGTGCCCAAGGAAATCAAATTCTTCTTCAGATCTGGAATATGTCTGACATCACATAATATTCTAACTGTGTCATCATACATCTTAATTATGACTTTTCCAATACCAACAATATTGCAGCATCTATCATCACCTAGATAAACTGAGCTAGAATTAGTTGACATGTATGAAGTAAACCACTCCCTATTAGGTGTTATGTGATAAGAACATCCTGAATCAAGAATCTATGCATCCGTGAACTGAGTTGATGAAACTGAAATCATATCGTCATCACTACATCTGAATTGTCACTCTGCACCACATTTACAGACTTCGATAATTCAACACCTTTCTCCCCAGTCTGCTTCTTGAGCTTTGGATAATCTCACTTCATATGACCTAGCTCCTTGCAATTGTAGCAATGAATTTTCTTTTTGCCTTTGGACTTGGATCTGGACTTTCGCCTTCTACAACCCTTCTTCTCTTTCTTCCTTCCACGATTCTGCTTACCCTTAACATATAAATTGTCGCCAAGAGAGTTTTCCCCTCCATTCTGCTTCCGTTGGTTGTGAGCCAATAATGCTGAAGTAATCTCATCAGTTTTGATAGTTTATTTCTCATACGTAAAAGTAATCACTAGCTGTTCATGGGAAGAAGACAGTGAACACAAAAAAAATATTGTTTGATCTTCATCCTCAATAGTCACGTCAAGTCGTGATAAATCTGTGATTATTTGATTGAAACCATTAACATGTTGCATGAGATCAGAACCTTCTTGTATCTTCAGCCCATACAGCTTTTGCTTCAGATACAATTTATTCGTCAAAGATTTAGCCATAAATTGAGTTTTCAATTTCTTCCATACCTCCCTTGGAGATTTTAGATCATTACGTGATACGTAACTTTGTCTGTCAGGCATAAACATATAGTTGTTGCCGCTCGTTGCAATTTTTCTCAACCTTCATGCTTCATCGCATCTGGTTTTATTTCTCGCAAAGCTTTCAAGATTCTCTGTTGAGTCAATAGATCTTTTACTCTTGTTTGTCACAATCCGAAGCTACTAGTTTCATCAAACTTCACCACCTCAAATTTTGCACCAGATAATGTCATTTGAAATTACTCCTGCCGCGAACTTTTCCTGAAAAATTCCTTCAATATCCTTACCCTATTCCTTGTCTTTTCAGCGTCATGAAATATCAAGATCACGCCAAGAAATATCTCCAGATTTTCTTCTATTTCCTGTGCCTCCAAAAGGAATAAAATTGGAGGAATATTTCGCCTATTGGAAGAATATTTCGCCGTCTGCAAAAGAAAAATCTCCTCCAGCAACAAAGGAAATCGGAAGCTCTTCCTTTTCTGGTTCGTCTCAGGAAATTTGAAATCCCTTCCAATTCCAAATTGAAGGAATTTCCTTCTCCGAACTTTCCTTTTCAGCAGGAATTTACTTTCCTGCAAACTTTCCTTCCTGGGGAAGAACAATCTGTGGCAATCCTCCTTTCTTCGAGAAGAACAGTCGCGCGAATCCGGAAACTGTCGCGAATCCTCTCCCTGTTGCGTCGAACGATCACACTCGTTGAAGCGTTGTGATCCTCTTGTCGCGCGAATGAAGCCCGCACAAAGCTTCGCTTGCTATGTCGAGTTATTCCGAACCGCCGAACTTCGCAAATTGTTCTGCCGCAAAGCCTCCGCGAACGATTGTTGGTCAATTTTTTTTTGATGATTTTGAAAATTGAAAATATGAAAATAATTTTGAATTTTAATTTAATATAAGAGATAAATAGTTTGGGTCTTGAAAGTAGTATGTTTTAATTTTCAAAAAAATGAGACCAAATGGATCTCATTCATCCAATAGTTTGCATAATTGTGTCGGATACCGCGAATACAACACCTTCCCGAAAGATAAGTGTAGACATCGTTGATAGATCCAATCATGCAAACTAAGAGATTTCTGACATCCGTCTGGTTTGCGAACTTTTTATGTGTGACCGATAAGTTCTCCTATTTAATATAAAGATTAAATAGAGTTTATTTTACATGGGTTCTAAGTTCCCTATAGAGGCAAGTCCATATAGTTAATTACATCTCAAATGACGGGAGTCAATTGAGAAAACTCTCGATAATGATCAGAGGTATTAGTCTTCAAGATTTCAAAGTTTAAGTTTTCACGGTAGGACGTAGAAAAGCAAGTGAGAGTGACTCAAATAGAAACATTTATTTTTTCGGAGTTCAAAGGAAGGAAAAGGTAGGGGATGTCACAGATTCTGAGGGAAATCCTCAGTGACTTCCAAAACTATCCTACTGTGCGGCTATGTTTTGTTATTTGAATGTTCAATCCTGTCAATCTTATTATTTGGGACTTACATTTGCATAATGACTGATTATGCAAATAGCCAGCAAAGATAAGAGGATTTACATCGTACCACACGACAACCTCGGAACCTAAGACGAATTAGGGCTTACACTGCACAACATGCGGGGGTCCTAAAAGAGGGTGAGGAATCACGTCGCGCTAGGCGAGCTACCTCGAAGTCTTTTGGGTTGTTTAAGCTAAGAAAGTTTAGTTGGTGTAGACTCATTTTACTATTGTAGAATGACGACCACCTCCACCTGTAGTCCACTCCAAACTCCATGTCGCACTGCCCACGAAGTTGCTCCAAATTCCATATTGTCGCGATGGCTCCAGGGTTTAAGTGTTTGAGATTGGTGATTCATGTTTCACAGTTTTTGTGCCAATGTTTGGTTTTCTTTTATTTTGGTTTTGGTTTTACATGCAGAATAAACAAATTGCAGGTAAGTAAAATGTACTTAAAAAGTAAAATGTTGTAAATAAACTGTAAAAACATAGTTGGGCACATGTTACTGTTGCGTTATTAGTGTTGCGAGCACAATAGATTTGCAGCAAATTTAAATAAACTTACAAGAAAATTAAACAAAGTAAGAAAACCCAGCACAAAAGTTAGAAAAACGAGTCGTAAAAATCACGAGCAAAAGAAACTCTTAGCCACATATGGAAGATCAGAACTGGGTGTAAGACATTGGTAAAAGTGGGGGCTCAGAGCTAGACTGTGTGCTTCCCGAGCTTGAACAAGAGTTATCAGCCCGACAATCTTTAGAAGGCAGTTCTTAACCTCAATCCAAGTGACTAGCCGTGGACCTTTAAAAATTTTCATAGAAAGATTCTTTGATTTTCATGCAAAAATTTTTGTTTAAGTCTTTTTTATGCAGAGTTCTTTTAAACATGAAAAAGAAATTCTTATTTTATTTATGTAAATATTTTGAAAGTCGTATAGTCCACAAACTAGTCACTCTAATCGTGCTAGAACTACTGACAACCTAAAAATGTCGGGGACAACGATCTCACCAAGAATCGGCGAATAGTATCATGGATTCTTCCCTCTCCATTATTGAAGATCATTGAGGTAGGATATATTATTCTAATAATCTCACGTCGGATCCCTTGTTTAAGCACACATAAGCAATATCGTTATTGTCCACGCCACCTAAACTCTAGACTTATCTTAGTCAGATGATCCATATGTGGCATTAACAAATTTCCCCAATTGCCAGGAGAATTTGAATGTAAAATCTGAGCTCAAATCCCAATACACTGGGTTTCACTGTAGGTTAAGTCATTGCGGGAATTCCACTATTGATTTAATTAAAGAAGCATGAACTATGTCTCGATGCATTTTCATATCTAGTGTCTTAATCAGTTTGTGAATCAGAGTCAAGTGTCATGTTTCATTATTTATTCAAAAATTAGGTGGATGAACGCTCGTTTAGGGTGTGCTCCTAAAATCTATGAAGTCTATGTTGAGAATTAGGTGGATGAACTCTCACCTAAGGTGTGCTCCTAAAATCTAGGAAGCCTACACTTTAACTTGTGCTTAAAGTGATTTAAAGTGTTAGACCCCCAATTAAGTATTTTTTTTTCAAATAATCCTCAAATATTTCTAAGTGCCTTCCTAGTAATTAAATCAAAAATTCTCATTTTTGACTTAACTATTTAACAAAAATATCAAAACAAACGAAAAGAAAATGTTGATCCACTTTCAAAACTAACAAATCAAAAGAGGAAATAGCAAGTGTGAATCAACCTAAAAAATGTTTAAAATCTTTTAACAACTGTAATTAAATACTCTCGAGAAGAGTGCTTCAGTTTGTTCCAAGACTGCACAAAATCAGCCTGAATCAACATATATAGTGACTCCAAAAAGCGATCAAAATCAACCCAAACCAGCACCTATAGTGGCTCCAAAACAGTGCCCAAAATCATCTCAAATTGGCACCTAAAGTGGCTCCAAAACAGTGCATAAAAACCAGACCTTAAATTCGCCTCAAAACATTATGTAAGCCTCTCTAAATCATCAAGCAAAAATACCCCAAAACAGTGTCGAAATTGCTCCAAAATGGTGCCCAAATTATTTCCAAAACAGCATATAAATCCTTAGCATGAAAAGATACATTTCACATTAAGAAATAGAAATACCTCTTACGTAGAATTAAAGATCAGAGTGGTATAACTATAAAGTTTAGGTTCCACATATGCAGAGAATATAAGCATTATATGGTATGCACATAAAAATTGAAGCCAATGTGATAGATATGCAAGCACATAGCAATTGAGTGGCATGTATGTAAAACAAAGCTTAGGTATTAGGCATACAAGTACATATGATTGACATACAAGTTGATTCTAAGACTTGGGTGTTGGATATGTAAATACATGAGGGTTATATGGTATGTATATAAATTTCCCGTAATTGAAATATTTAAATCATGTGTGCAGATCTTCAACCTTCACTTATACATCAATATGTATTACTCATTCATCAATATGTATTACTCATGGATAAGTTTCTAGTAGAAAGAAGCATGCTGGGCAATAACGAGTCCATAATTCAATTCATCATAATTTCTTGGGTTGAGATAATAATGTAATAGTGAAATTCAAATGTTCAAATATTAATTCTAAAGCACAAACATGAAAAGAATATCTTCCAGCTTCAGTAATGGGTCTAAGGAGCCACAAGTGAATTCAGTCGGTATGTACCTAAATCTTCCTAACTCTTATATGGCCTATATTGTATAAATAAAATGAGCAAGTATAGGAATAAAACAAGACTTTGTTGCCCAATTACTGTAATTGCTGAGGTTCTGTGCTCCAGACGGTTAAGAAGCTCGAAGAAGTTCAGTGTTCCTCCTACCTCCGATGCGGGCGAGGGAGGGTCAGCTGAGTGATCCTGGTCGAGAGAAAGAGAGGAGTCCAGCGAGAGGGTGTTGTTCGGTCTGGTGAGATGGCGAGCCGAGCGGGGTCTGGTCGCGAAGAAAAGGGCAGAGGCGAGCGGGGCTTCAATGCGTTGAACAGGGAGTTGAGCAGATGAGGGGGAGACCGAATGCGGGAGAGTTGTTTCGGTTCAGGGGAGAGAGAAGTAGGTGAGCGGACTTGGCGCAGAGAGGAGGCGAGCGGGTGAAAGCTTCAGTACAAAGAGAAGTCTGTCGAGTGAGGGAGGCGAGCGGGAGTTTCTGGAGGGCGAGCGGTGCAGAGGGAAGGAGTCGAATGCAGGAAGAGTTTCGACGCGGCGAAGGAGGAGGCAGGGCGAACGGACGAAAAGAAGAATCAGGTAAGAGCAGCTTTCGGGTCGCAGAGGAGGAGCGACTTCGTCGTGTGGAGGAAGGAGCGTGCGGGATCAAGCGTGAGGAGGAAGAGGGAGTCTGCGGCTTCGGTGCGGGAGACGGGATTGAGCAGAGCTGCGGCTTCGGTGCGGGAGACAGGGACGGGGCCTGCAGCTTCGGTGCGGGAGACCGGATCGAACAGAGAGCGGAGACGAAGGAGCTAATCGCACGAGAAAAAACATGGGAGCGGGAGCGAGCGGAGCGGAGGATGATCGAATCAGGAATCCTCTCCGAAGGCCAATTACTATAGCCAGCGGAGAGGGAGCTGTTATGTGAAAGCTTTGGCGGGGAATTGAATACCTTCCTTTACTGAGTGCGACTCAATTGGAAAATAATAACACAGGATTATTTTCAGTGAATACGAGTTTTAAATATTTTGTTTGAATTTTGAAATTCAAATTTTGAAATTCTGTGAGATGGTGATTAGCCCAAATCGAGCCAGAGTCGAAGCTGGGTTGAGCCGGGCTCGCATCCAGCTAAAAATGCGCATTGATTTTCATGTCATTGGTGCACGCGCGCAGCCCTAGCAATATGAGTGTCCTTCATGGCTAAAGTTGACGTTCCGGACACGCAACGCAGTCTGTTTCGTCATCAGGAGTCATCTAGACAAGTTCACCGACGGTTGTGCCAAAAATGTGTCAGTTTCGTGCGTGGAGTAGCGAGTGCGTTGCTGAGTCACAGAGAGTTCACCTAAGGTCGTCTGATCCTATAAGAACTCATTTTCGGGTCCTCTACATACTGGTCCTTAGCCCTTGCAACTAGAAGTTGAGTGTTTGTAACCACTCATGCGAGTTTTTCACAAAAAAAATGAGTCAAGAAGTGGTTTGAAGTTTTATGGGAGATGGGTTCCATTACTAGTCTGCTAGGATGGTCAATAAGGAACTCCTAAAGCTAGATCCTGGATTCTAGGAGTAAGAGACTAAAGGTCTTTTTGGGGCAGCTGCAGCTTATCCAACTTCTGCTGATAAGTAGCTTATCCTGATAATCTGCTGATGAGCAGTTTATTCGGATAAACTGTATGGCTGTTTGATTGGCGCTTATGGAAAACAGCTAATTCTGGAAAATTGGACATTCTGCCCCTGTTCAGAATAAGTTGTTTGGTTAATACATTTTGTAAATAGCTTATTTGTAAATTTTTTTTAATTAAATGAATAATCTGTGCAGCAGAATTTGTTATTTTCTCAACAAAATTAAATATCACTGTTCAGACAAGAAAATACTAAAAAGTTGATTTATATTTATATAACTAAAACATATCTGATCACATCAAACGAATATGTTATACATACAAAAGTCAAATGCACATGCACATACTACTACAAAGTATAATGAATTAAAAGAATGCTATACTGATTTAGGAAGTGTAATTAATAGTTTTGAGTGTAGGAGCATAAATTAAGGGTTGTTCTTTGAATAAATAAAAGTGGAAATGCTTAACTCAAAAGAGGAGTATTAGATATTAGAAAATAGGTCACTAATCCTCACCACCATTTATAGAAGAGAAGAAATGCCTCTAAATTTTAATTTGGAAATTGAAATTTTTGATGCATGAGGATTAGATTTTATGGGACCATNGAGCCTAGAATCTACTCAGCACTACCACACAAGCTAGAACTAATTTTAGATTAGTCAATATTTTTTATGCTTGGAAGAGGTAAACAATAGGTATGCTCCTATTTATCACAATGCCACATTTTTATCCNGTCTCGAGTCGAACGAGCTCCTCCTCCTCCACGCGAGAGAAAGTTGGCCTCGTTCGTCCTTGCCTGACATTCTTCTGCCCGCGGCCCTCCTTCCCGGGGCTGTGGTTTTCCTTTTCTTGGTAGTTTGACTCTGGGAAGTTTGTTCCCTGATACACTTGAATGACAAATCTTCTCTTCTTCCCGATGCTTCCCTCGCTGCCACTAGGTTTGCCGCTCGGTCGAGATGTCTCGGTGGTTTCGCCTTTTGTGAGAAGGGAGCGCGTCCTTTTCTTCTTTGGCCCGATTCGAGTGTCGTGGGTCGATGGGGGTGGTCTTCTTTCTCTTCTCCTCTATTNTCTTTCCCTTTCTCGGTCTCGAGTCGAACGAGCTCCTCCTCCTCCACGCGAGAGAAAGTTGACCTCGTTCGTCCTTGCCTGACATTATTCTGCCCGCGACCCTCCTTCCTGAAGCCGTGCCAGTCTCCCTAGGCTGTGGTTTTCCTTTTCTTAGTAGTTTGACTCTGGGAAGCTTGTTCCCTGGTACACTGGAATGACAAATCTTCTCTTCTTCCCGATGCTTCCTTCGCTGCTACGGGGCTGGCCGCTCGGTCCGAGATGTCTCGGTGGTTTCGCCTTCTGTGAGCAGGGAGCGCATCCTTTTCTTCTTTGGCCCGATTCGAGTGTCGTGGGTCGATGGGGGTGGTCTTCTTTCTCTTCTCCTCTATTCTCTGCCTATAAACACAGTTTCTTTTGAGATTTTTGAGGTTGTTGAGAAAAGTTTTCTAAGAGGAGAGTAAAAATTTTGACTGTGAGGAGATTGGAAAGGGAGTTTCTGTGAGAGTATTTCTTTGAGGTGAATTCTTGTGTTGCAGTGCTTTTACATTGACATTAAAGAGGTACCACTTCTTCCCTCCTCTTCTTCGGTGCCCTGTTTTCTTTCGGTTTTCCTCTCTGCCGAGCCTTCGAGCCTAGCTCTGTTGGATGATACAGCATGTTAGTTCACTTTACTTTCATATTTTTTAGATATTCACTTTAGGGGGCATGTGAAAGATGAAATGTGAGCATGTNGGAGGTGAATTCTTGTGTTGCAGTGCTTTTACATTGGCATTAAAGAGGTACCCCTTCTTCTCTCTTCTTCTTCGGTGCTCTGTTTCCTTTCAGTTTTCCTCTCTGCCGAGCCTTCGAGCCTGTCTCTGTTGGATGATATAGCATGCTAGTTCACTTTACTTTCATATTTTTTAGATATTTACTTTAGGGGGCATGTGAAAGATAAAATGTGAGCATGTTTTAGGAATTAGACTTTGATATTTGCTTAAAGTAGTGAAGATATGGCATGTTTTTTGTTTATCCTATCATATTTATGTTGGCGGAGATTTGGATAGTTAAAGCATGACTTTAGAACATTTTTTTACTCCTCTTGCAAGCATGCTAGAATAGGGAGATTATTGCTCGCCTCGTTCCTAAATGTGTTCTTACTCATTATTTATATATTCGTTATATGGGAATGACATTTAAAGGCTAGAAGATATATATTTCCTTCTCCCCTCCCATTCCTCAGTGCCTTGCTTACCTGCGGTTTTTCTCTCTGTCGAGCCTCTCTTGCTTGGCTCTGTTGGATGATACAGCATGCTAGTGTAGTTTGTTTTCTTGTATTTTGAAATATTCAGCATGCTTTACTTTCATGTATTTCAAGATATTCACTTTACGAGCATGTGGTAGTTCTATTTTGAGAGGTTTTAAAGGCATGAGGATATTGCTCTAACTTTCATTGTGGCTTAGTATTGGAGGTCTTAGTTGCAGCTTGATTTCTGACCCTCACTTGGCTCAATTTTGGCTTGGTTTGGAGGCTCGGTTTTGGTTAGAAATGGCTAAAACTTTAATTTTTTTTATGAAAGCCTGAAGTTTCATATTGTTGGGCTTGGTTTTAATCTTGTTGGGCTCGGTTTTGGCTTTTAGTCCCTGTTGGGCTCGGCTTTGGCTTGATTTGGAGTCGCGGTTTTGGGTTTGAAATGGTTGAATCTTTAATGTTTTATGAGAGTCTGGATTTTAATATTTTTTGGGCTCGTTTTTGGGCCTTGAATGACTCAGTTTGGTTTTAGTTAGAGGCTGTGTTTATTTTGTTTGGCCCCTGCTAGGCTCGGTTTGGCTTTAGTTNGAGATGAATTCTTGCGAGATTTTGAAGTAGTTCGAGCTAGCCGAGGATCATTCACTACATTCTTCTAAGCATTTTCATTTACTATATTGATATTCTTAATTGTTGAGAAATTAGGACGAAGAAAAACTGGATTCGACACAAATCTAGAAGAACACAAAGATTTAACGAGGTTCAACAAAGATGTCTACGTCCTCAGAAGCAGAGCGGTGATGCCTTTCAATATTCAGAAAAGGGTTACAAAATTCAAGGATACCTCCTGGGGTAACAAACTGGTCTATTTATAACCCCATGAGTAAACTCTAAGTATAATATGTAATTACAACATTACTCTTGTACCGTACCGCGGGGTGTTGCCCCCGCACCCCCAACCCACATAACGTAACTTCCCGATTTAGGTAGATTCCTTTGCTCTGCTCCACTTCGTTCCAGTGTTTGTTCCTATGTGGTATATGGTTCCAGTGTTTGTTCCTACGTGGTATATGAGTCATGTCATAACAAATCTCCACCTTGGCGAATATCCAGCCCCTTAGGAGAAAAAGATACCTGGGAGTTACACATGCACCACTGTGGGTTGGGCCACCATGCTTCTCTAGCAATTGCACACATTCAACAAATTTAAGCAATGCAAGAACTTGTTGATGGTAACTGGCTTGGTCAACATATCGGGTGCATTTTCATCAATATGAGCCTTCTGCAACAATGTCTCACCATAAGCAAACAATTACCTGATCTTGTGATACCTGACATCAATTTGTTTGATTCTCGGATGGTACATCTGACTCTAGCTAAATAAATAGCACTCTAACTGTCACAATGCAACTGAACTCCATCTTGCTCAATGCTCAGTTAATTTACTAGCCCAGCAAACCATAAGGCTTCTTTTGCAGCTTCAGCTACTGCGATGTACTCAGCTTCAGTTATAGATAATGTCACAATAGATTGAATTGTTGATTTCCAACATATAGGTCATCCACCAAGAGTAAACACATACCAGTTGTAGATATTTTATCACCCAAATTACCTGCATAGTCTGAATCAACATACCCCACAACTGAAGGATCATTCTGCTGACTGCCAAAAATAATTTCATGTCTCTATAGTACTCTTCAGATACCTGAAAATCCACTTGACTGCTTCCCAATGTCGTTTTCCATGTTTAGCAATGTATTTGAAAACTTGACTAGCATGAGCCAAATCAGGACTACATACCATTGCATACATTAAGCAGCCAAAGACACTGGCATATGGAACCTTTACCATGTCTTCGATTTCATATCTGTTTTAAGACACCATTCTGAAGAAAGCATAAAATGATTTGCCAAAGAAGTGCTTACAGGCTTTGCTTTGCTCATCTCAAACTTGTCCAGCACTTCTCAACATAGCCTCATTGAGATAAACATAATCGTGTTGAGTCTCTGTCTCGATGAATCTTCATTCCAAGAATCTTCGTCGTAGGACCCAAGTCTTTAATGTCAAAATCCTGACTCAATAAAGCTTTTAAACCACAAATATCATTCATATTCTTTGCAACAATCAATATATCATCAACATACAGTAACAGAAAAATAATAGAACCATCATCAAGGTTCTTCACATAAACACAACAATCATACGCACATCTCTTGTAGTCAATCTGAATCATGTAGGACTCAAACCGCTTGTACCATTGTCTTGGAGACTGTTTCAACTCATATAGCGATTTCTTTAACCTGCAAACCAGATACTCCTGTCCAGGTTAAGTGAACCTTTCTGGCTGCTCCATGTAAATCTGCTCCTCCAAATCACCAAGAAAGAATGCAGTTTTAACATCAATCTGCTCCAAATGCAAGTCCCAAATGGCTACTAATGCAAGCACTGCCCTGATTGAAATGTCTTATCACAGTAAAAAAGATTTCATCATAATATATCCCCTTTTGCTATGAAAATAGTTTTGCTATCAATCGAGCCTTGAATTTTTTCCCTTCTTTTTCGGATACTGCTGGTTTCCTTTTGTTCACCCACTTGCAACCAATAGCATTCTTTCCCTCAGGAAGCTGAACTAGCTCTCATGTACGATTTTTCTGCAAAAATTTTATCTCCTCAACCATTGCACCCATCCATTTTTCTTTCTCCTGGCTAGTGATAGCTTCTTGAAAAATGGTTGGATCATCGTTGCTGATGAGAAGTGCACAAGATATCAAGTCTTCATAACACAATCTGCTTGGAGGTCTTATATTGGTGCGTCTATGTCTGTCTCTAACTAGATTATAATTCTACATATCATTTGGAATGGAATCACCAGGTGTTGGATTTGAACCTTCAACTCTCTCATTTATTTCTGAATGTTGTTTTAAATCCATCTGCACTACATCTGAATTGGAACAGTTCCCTGACACTTTGTCTTGATTTTGCTGCAACATGAACTGTTTATCAAAAACTGCATCTCTGTTGATCACCATCTTCTTTGCAATCGGATCTCAAAACTTGTATCTTTTCACACATTTCTTATAGCCTAGAAAGATGCACTTCTTGGATTTTGCATCAAGTTTTGATCTTTCATCTCCAGGTCTATGCACATAAGTAGGACAACAAAAAATCCGTAAATGATCGAAATTAACTGGATTACTTGTCCATACCTCTTCTGCGACCTTGCCACCCAATGATGCCCGAGGTGATCTATAGATGAGATAACATATTATATTCACAGTCTCTGCCCAGAAACTCTTAGGAAATTCTGCATTCAGTCTCAAGCATCTTGCCCTTTCAGTTAAGAGCATGTTCATCCTTTCTGCCACACCATTCTGCTGTGGTGTCTTGCGAACTGAAAACTGTCTCTGAGTCTCATGATCCTCACAGAACTTCTGAAATTGTGAATATGTGTACTCTTTGTCATTATCAGACCTCAAATCTTGATATTTCTGTCAGTTTAGATCTCCGCCTCAGCTTTCTATAGCTTGAATTTAGAGAAGACTTCAGATTTCTACTTCAAGAAATACACTCAAACTTTTCTGGAGAAATCATTAATAAATATAACAAAATACTGAGATCCTCCCAATGACGATTCTCTGGTAGGGCCCCATGCATCATAATGCACATAATCAAGAATCCCTTCAGTTTTGTGTTTTCCAAGTCATAAAACTGACTCTATTCTATTTTCTAAGAACACAGAACTTACAAAAACCGAGCTTACAGCTTTTAACACCATGCAACAGGTTTCTTTTATGCAATTCTGTCAACCCACGTTCACTGAGATGACCCAGATGCATATGTCATAGCTTTGTACTATCATCATCTGACTCCACATAATGAACTTTACCTACAACTGTACTGCCTAACAGTTTTTAGATATTGCATGCAGTTAACTTTTCTTTCATCACCGTCGGTGCACCCTTAACAATTCTGATGGTTTCTTTATCCTCATCTGTCCTAGGAATAAAACAATTTCTATGCAGAGAGCCTAAGGAAATCAAATTCTTCTTCAGATCTGGAATATGTCTGACATCACATAATATTCTAACTTTGTCATCATACATCTTAATTATGATTTTTCCAATACCAACAATATTGCAGCATCTATCATCACCTAGATAAACTGAGCCAGAATTAGTTGACATGTATGAAGTAAACCACTCCCTGTTAGGTGTTATGTGATAAGAACATCTTGAATCAAGAATCTATGCATCCGTGAACTGAGTTGATGAAACTGAAATCATATCGTCATCACTGCAATCTGAATTGTCACTTTGCACCACATTTGCAGATTTCGATAATCCATCACCTTTCTCCCCAGTCTGCTTCTTGAGCTTTGGATAATCTCAATTCATATGACATAGCTCCTTGCAATTGTAGCAATGAATTTTTTTTTTGCCTTTGGACTTGGATCTGGAATTTCGCCTTCTATAACCCTTCTTCTATTTCTTCCTTTCACGATCATGTTTATCCTTAACATATAAATTTTCGCCAAGAGAGCTTTCCCCTGCATGCTGTTTCCGTTGGTTGTGAGTCAATAATGCTGAAGTAATCTCATCAACTTTGATAGTTTATTTCCTATACGTAAAAGTAATCACTAGGTGTTCATAGGAAGAAGACAGTGAACACAAAAAAAACATTGTTTGATCTTCATCTTCAATAGTCACGTCAAGTCGTGATAAATCTGTGATTATTTGATTGAAACCATTAACATGTTGTGTAAGATCAGAACTTTCTTGTATCTTCAGCTCATACAGTTTTTGCTTCAGATACAATTTATTCGTCAGAGATTTAGCCATAAATTGAGTTTTCAATTTCTTTCATACCTCCCCTGGAGATTTTAGATTCATTACGTGATACATAACTTCATCAGTCAGGCATAAACATATAGATGTTGCCGCTCGTTGTAATTCTTCTCAATCTTCATGCTCCATGGCATCTGGTTTTGTTGTTCGCAAAACTTTCAAGGTTCTCTGTTAAGCCAACAGATCTTTTACTCTTGTTTGTCCCAATCCGAAGCTACCAGGTTCATCGAACTTCACCACATCAAATTTTGCAGCAGATAATGTCAATTGAAATTACTCCTGCCGCGAACTTTTCCTGAAAAATTCCTTCAATATCCTTCGCCTATTCCTTGCCTTTTCAGCGTCATGAAATATCAAGATCACGCCAAGAAATATCTCCAGATTTTCTTCT
This sequence comes from Phalaenopsis hybrid cultivar, assembly GCA_002079205.1. Taxonomy (NCBI): domain Eukaryota; kingdom Viridiplantae; phylum Streptophyta; class Magnoliopsida; order Asparagales; family Orchidaceae; genus Phalaenopsis; species Phalaenopsis hybrid cultivar. Next base: position 47,668 of record JXCR01121432.1, read on the forward strand.
ATTTCCTGTGCCTCCAAAAGGAATAAAATTGGAGGAATATTTCGCCTATTGGAAGAATATTTCGCCGTCTGCAAAAGAAAAATCTCCTCCAGCAACAAAGGAAATCGGAAGCTCTTCCTTTTCTGGTTCGTCTCAGGAAATTTGAAATCCCTTCCAATTCCAAATTGAAGGAATTTCCTTCTCCGAACTTTCCTTTTCAGCAGGAATTTACTTTCCTGCAAACTTTCCTTCCTGGGGAAGAACAATCTGTGGCAATCCTCCTTTCTTCGAGAAGAACAGTCGCGCGAATCCGGAAACTGTCGCGAATCCTCTCCCTGTTGCGTCGAACGATCACACTCGTTGAAGCGTTGTGATCCTCTTGTCGCGCGAATGAAGCCCGCACAAAGCTTCGCTTGCTATGTCGAGTTATTCCGAACCGCCGAACTTCGCAAATTGTTCTGCCGCAAAGCCTCCGCGAACGATTGTTGGTCAATTTTTTTTTGATGATTTTGAAAATTGAAAATATGAAAATAATTTTGAATTTTAATTTAATATAAGAGATAAATAGTTTGGGTCTTGAAAGTAGTATGTTTTAATTTTCAAAAAAATGAGACCAAATGGATCTCATTCATCCAATAGTTTGCATAATTGTGTCCGATACCGCGAATACAATATCTTCCCGAAAGATAAGTGTAGACATCGGTGATAGATCCAATCATGCAAACTAAGAGATTTCTGACATCAGTCTAGTTTGCGAACTTTTTATGTGTGACCGATAAGTTCCCATATTTAATACAAAGATTAAATAGAGTTTATTTTACATAGGTTCCAAGTTCCCTATAGAGGCAAGTCCTTTTAGTTAATTACATCTCAAATGACGGGAGTCACTTGAGAAAACTCTCGATAATGATCAGAGGTATTAGTCTTCAAGATTTCAAAGTTTAAGTTTTCATGGTATGACGTGAAAAGCAAGTGAGAGTGACTCAAATAGGAACATTTATTTTTTCAGAGTTCAAAAGAAGGAAAAGGTAGGGGATGTCACAGATTCTGAGGGAAATCCTCAGTGACTTCCAAAACAATCCCACTGTGTGGCTATGTTTTGTTATTTGAATGTTCAATCCTGTCAATTTTATTATTTGGGACTTACACTTGCATAATGACTGATTATGCAAATAGCCAACAAAGATAGGAGGGTTTACATCGTACCACACAACCTAAGAATCTAAGACGAATTAGGGCTTACGCTGCACAACATGGTTGTGCAGGGGTCTTAAAAGAGGGTGAGGAATCACGTCGCGCTAGGCGAGCTACCTCGAAGTCGTATGGGTTGTTTAAGCTAAGAAAGTTTAGTTGGTGTAGACTCATTTTGTTGTTGTAGAATGACGACCACCTCCCCCTGTAGTCCACTCCAAACTCCATGTCGCACTGCCCACGAAGTTGCTCCAAATTCCTTGTTGTCGCGATGGCTCTAGGGTTTAAGTGTTTGAGATTGGTGCTTCATGTTTCACAGTTTTTGTGTCAATGTTTGGTTTTGTTTTATTTTGGTTTTGGTTTTATATGCAGAATAAACAAATTGTAGGTAAGTAAAATGTACTTGAAAAGTAAAATGCAATAAAGTAAAATGTTGTAAATAAACTGTAAAAGCATACTTGGGCATATGTTACTGTTGCATTATTAGTGTTGCGAGCACAATATGATTTACAGCAAATTTAAATAAACTTGCAAGAAAATTAAACAAGGTAAGAAAACTTGGCACAAAAGTTAGAAAAATGAGTCGTAAAAATCACAAGCAAAAGAAACTCTTAGCCACATAGGGAAGATCAGAACTAGGTGTAAGACATTGGTAAAAGTGGGGGCTCAGAGCTAGACTGTGTGCTTCCCGAGCTTGAACAAGAGTTATCAACCCGACAATCTTCAGAAGGCAGTTCTTAACCTCAATCCAAGTGACTAGTCGTGGACCTTTATAAATTTTCATAGAAAGATTCTTTGATTTTCATGCAAAAATTTTTGTTTAAGTCTTTTTTATGCAGAGTTCTTTTTAGCATGAAAAAGAAATTCTTATTTTATTTATGTAAATATTTTGTAAAGTCGTATAGTCCACAAACTAGTCACTCTAATCGTGCTAGAACTACTGACAACCTAAGCATGTCGGGGGCAACGATCTCACCAAGAATCGGCGAATAGTATCATGGATCCTTCCCTCTCCCTTATTGAAGATCCTTGAGGTAGGAGATATTATTTTAATAATCTCACTTCGTATCCCTTGTTTAAGCACACATAAGCAATATCATCATTGCCCACGCCACCTAGACTCTAGACTTATCTTAGTCAGATGATCCATACGTGGCATTAACAAATTTCCCCAATTGCCAGGAGAATTTGAATGTAAAATTTGAGCTCAAATCCCAATGCACTCGGTTTCACTGTACATTAAGTCATTGCGGGAATTCCACTATTGATTTAATTAAAGAAGCATGAAGTATGTCTCGATGCATTTTCATATCTAGTGTCTTAATCAGTTTGTGAATCAGGGTCAAGTGTAATGTTTCATTATTTATTCAAAAATTAGGTGGATGAACGCTCGCTTAGGGTGTGCTCCTAAAATCTAGGAAGTCTATGCTGAGAATTAGGTAGATGGACTCTCACCTAAGGTGTACTCCTAAAATCTATGAAGTCTATGTTGAGAATTAGGTGGATGAACTCTCACCTATGGTGTGCTCCTAAAATCTAGGAAGCCTACACTTTAACTTGTGCTTAAAGTGATTTAAAGTGTTATACCCCTAATTAAGTATTTTTTTTCAACTAATCCTCAAATATTTCTAAGTGTCTTCCAAGTAATTAAATTAGAAATTCTCATTTTTGACTTAACTATTTAACAAAAATATCAAAACAAATGAAAAGAAAATGTTGATCCACTTTCAAAACTAACAAATCAAAAGAGGAAATAGCAAGTGAATCAACCTAAAAATTGTTTAAAATCTTAACAACTGTAATTAAATACTCTCGAGAAGATTGCTTCAGTTTGTTCCAAGACAGTGCACAAAATTAGCCCGAATCGACACATAAAGTGACTACAAAAAGCGATCAAAATCAGCCCAAACCAGCACCTATAGTGGCTCCAAAATAGTGCCCAAAATCATCTCAAATTGGCACCTAAAGTGGCTCCAAAACAGTGCATAAAAATCAGACCTTAAATTCGCCACAAAACATTATGTAAGTTTCTCTAAATCATCAAGCAAAAACACCCCAAAACAGTGTTGAAATTGCTCCAAAATGGTGCCCAAATTATTTCCAAAACAGCATATAAATCCTAAGCATGAAAAGATACATTTCACATTAAGAAATAGATGTATCTCTTACGTAGAATTAAAGATCAGAGTGCTGCAACTATAAAGCTTAGGTTCCACATATGCAGAGAATATAAGCAATATATGGTATGCACAAAAATTGAAGCCAATGTGATAGATATGCAAGCACATAGCAATTGAGTGGCATGTATGTAAAACAAAGCTTAGGTATTAGACATACAAATACATATGATTGACATACAAGTTGATTCTAAAACTTGGGTGCTGGATATGTAAATACATGAGGGTTATATGGTATGTATATAAATTTCCCGTAATTGAAATATTTAAATCATGTGTGCAGATCTTCAACCTTCACTTATTCATCAATATGTATTACTCATTCATCAATATGTATTACTCATGGATAAGTTTCTAGTAGAAAGAAGCATGTTGGGAAATAACGAGTCCATAATTCAATTCTTCATAATTTCTTGGGTTGAGATAATAATGTAACAGTGAAATTCAAATGTTCAAATATTAATTCCAAAGCACAAACATGAAAAGAACATCTTCCAGCTTCAGTAATGGGTCTAAGGAGCCACAAGTGAATTTAGTGGGTATGTACCTAAATCTTCCTAACTCCTATATGGCCTATATTGTATAAATAAAATGAGCAAATATAGGAATAAAACAAGACTTCGTTGCCCAATTACTGTAATTGCTGAGGTTCTGTGCTCCAGACGTTTAAGAAGCTTTAAGAAGTTCAGTGTTCCTCCTACCTCCGATGCGGGTGAGGGAGGGTCAGTCGAGTGATCCTGGTCGAGAGAAAGAGAGGAGTCCAGCGAGAGGGTGTCGTTCGGTCTGGTGAGATGGCGAGCCGAGCGGGGTCTGGTCGTGAAGAAAAGGGCAGAGGCGAGCGGGGCTTCGATGCGTTGAAGAGGGAGTTGAGCAGATGAGGGGGAGACCAAATGCGGGAGAGTTGTTTCAGTTCAGGGGAGAGAGAAGTAGGTGAGCGGACTTGGCGCAGAGAGGAGGCGAGCGCGCAGAGAGGAGGCGAGCGGGTGAAAGCTTCAGTACGAAGAGGAGTCTGTCGAGTGAGGGAGGCGAGCGGGAGTTTCTGGAGGGCGAGCGGTGCAGAGGGAAGGAGTCGAATGCAGGAAGAGTTTCGGCATGGCGAAGGAGGAGGCAGGGAGAACGAACGAAAAGAAGAATTGGGGAGGAGCAGCTTTCGGGCAGCAGAGGAAAAGCGACTTCGTCGTGTGGAGGAAGGGACGTGCGGGATCGAGCGTGAGGAAGAAGAGGGAGTCTGTGGCTTCGGTGCGGGAGACGGGATCGAGTAGAGCTGCGGCATCGGTGTGGGAGACGGGGACGGGGCCTGCGGCTTCGATGCGAGAGACCGGATCGAACAGAGAGCAGAGACGAAGGAGCTAATCGCACGAGAAAAAAAATGGGAGCAGGAGCGAGCGAAGCGGAGGATGATCGAATCAGGAATCCTCTCCGAAGGCCAATTACTATAGCCAGCCGAGAGGGAGCTATTATGTGAAAGCTTTGGCGGGGAATTGAATACCTTCCTTTACTGAGTGCGACTCAATTGGAAAATAATAACANTAGGTGAGCGGACTTGGCGCAGAGAGGAGGCGAGCGGGTGAAAGCTTCAGTACAAAGAGAAGTCTGTCGAGTGAGGGAGGCGAGCGGGAGTTTCTGGAGGGCGAGCGGTGCAGAGGGAAGGAGTCGAATGCAGGAAGAGTTTCGACGCGGCGAAGGAGGAGGCAGGGCGAACGGACGAAAAGAAGAATCAGGTAAGAGCAGCTTTCGGGTCGCAGAGGAGGAGCGACTTCGTCGTGTGGAGGAAGGAGCGTGCGGGATCAAGCGTGAGGAGGAAGAGGGAGTCTGCGGCTTCGGTGCGGGAGACGGGATTGAGCAGAGCTGCGGCTTCGGTGCGGGAGACAGGGACGGGGCCTGCAGCTTCGGTGCGGGAGACCGGATCGAACAGAGAGCGGAGACGAAGGAGCTAATCGCACGAGAAAAAACATGGGAGCGGGAGCGAGCGGAGCGGAGGATGATCGAATCAGGAATCCTCTCCGAAGGCCAATTACTATAGCCAGCGGAGAGGGAGCTGTTATGTGAAAGCTTTGGCGGGGAATTGAATACCTTCCTTTACTGAGTGCGACTCAATTGGAAAATAATAACACAGGATTATTTTCAATGAATACGAGTTTTAAATATTTTGTTTGAATTTTGAAATTCAAATTTTGAAATTCTGTGAGATGGTGATTAGCCCAAATCGAGCCAGAGTCGAAGTTGGGTTGAGCAGGGCTTGCATCCAGCTAAAAATGCACATTGATTTTCGTGTCATTGGTGCTCGCGCGCAACCCTAGCAATATGAGTGTCCTTCCTGGCTAAAGTTGACGTTCCGGACGCGCAGTGCAGTCCGTTTCGTCATCAGGAGTCGTCCATACAAGTTCACCGACGGTCATGCCAAAAATGTGTCAGTTCGTGCGTGGTGTAGCGAGTGAGTTGCTGAGTCACAGAGAGTTCACCTAAAGTCGTCTGATTCTGTAGGAACTCATTTTCGGGCCCTCTACATACTGGTCCTTAGCCCTTGCAACTAGAAGTTGAGTGTTTGTAACCACTCATGCGAGTTCTTCACAAAAAAAAAATGAGTCAAGAAGTGGTTTGAAGCTCTACGGGAGGTGGGCTCCATTACTAGCCTGCTAGGATGGTCAATACGGAACTACTAAAGCTAGATCCTGAATTTTAGGAATAGGAGACTAAAGGTCTTTTTGGGGGCAGCTGCAACTTATCCAACTTCTGTTGATAAGCAATTTATCCTGATAATCTGCTGATGAGCAGTTTATCCGGATAAGCTGTATGACTGTTTGATTGGCGCTTATGGAAAATAGATGATTCTAGAAAATTGGGCATTCTGCCCCTGTTCTGAATAAATTGTTTGGTTAGTGCATTTTGTAACAACTTATTTGTAAATTTTTTTTAATTAAATCTGTGCAGCAGAATTTGTTATTTTCTCAACAAAATTAAATATCACTGTTCAGACAAGAAAATATCAAAAAATTGATTTATATTTATATAACTAAAACATATCTAATCACATCAAACGAATATGCTACACATACAAAAGTCAAATGCACATGCATATACTACTACAAAGTATAATGAATTAAAAGAATGCTATACTGATTTAGGAAGTGTAATTAATAGTTTTGAGTGTAGGAGCATAAATTAAGGGTTGTTCTTTGAATAAATAAAAGTGGAAATGCTTAACTCAAAAGAGGAGTATTAGATATTAGAAAATAGGTCACTAATCCTCACCACCATTTGCACCATCTGGACTGGCACTTCTAGTTACATTCTCTTCTCAAATGAAGAGCCTTATATCCCATAAATTTATGCGTTCATTTCCCAGCTTTACATGTCATTCATGTGGAGTAGTTGTATACATTGCTCATTATGCCCTAGTAAATCTCATATGAACACACCATTGAAATGGGAAGTAAGAAAAATGTGGAGTCTCATCACCATACGCATTAATCTACCTTATTGAAGTGACCCGAAATGTTATGGGTTCTCAATATTACTAATTTGTATATTATACAAGGATGCCTTCAAAATAGGACTAGTGAATTCATGTGGTCTTTTTATAATAGGTGTTTTGGGCATGTGACTGGTGATATAAGCAAATACCTAACACTAAAACCTAGAAGGGAACAAAAAATGACTTGCTAAAAATAATTTACAGAAGGCAATTGGTGGTATTCATATTAGTAAGGTTTATGTGATTATTTTAAAAAATGTGAGAAGATCTAAAAATTTTGTTGACTCAAAATCAATTTCGATGAATCTTGGTTGTTGCAAAAGAAACTATGTCATTTTAGTATGAACACCCTTAAAAACATAAATATTCAACTTTAGTAATAGAGATACCTAAACTAGAATTTATAAATGCCCAAAAATGTTATGTTTGTTATCATGGAAATCATGTTAGATCATCCTTCCATTCTACTAATGATTTCGTCACAATTAAACCCTTATTTATTTCATGTATGGGTCCATTTGGATCACTAAACACCACTAGCTTAGAAAAAAAAATTCTTATAAACATCTAAATGTAGACGAATTAGCATGATTTTTATGGGTGAAATTACTAAGATATAAATGTAAATCATATGCTATTTTTAAAATATTTGTTGTATGGGCAAAAAATTGGTTATAATATTACAACTATTCATTGTGATCAATGTAGAAAATTTAAAAATGAAAAGTTTGAAATATTTTGTAAAGAGACTAGCATATTTCAAAAATTTTCCACCCTTAGGACACCACAATAGCATAGGGTAGCTAAGAAAAAAATAGAACTCTTATAAAAGCTACTAGTTCAATGTTAAATGGATACAAGCTTTTTAAATACTTTTGGGTTGAAGCAACACTATTTGTTATGTGTTGAATAGAGTAAATGTGAGACTTAAGTTTAAAAAGCTTTATAAGGGGAAGAAGAAACCAAATTAACTAGCAAAATAGTTAATTTCATATGACTTCAAACTCCCGCCTCATATTTCCTTGTGCAAAATTAAATTAAAATTTCATACGACTCCAAACTTGTTTAATGTCCTAAAATAGTTCCAGTCTGAAGGTCTCTCTTGCCTTAACCAAATTAACTAGCCTTACATTTTACCCTTGCTCATCAAGTTTAAAGGCAGCCATCGTTCGTTCAAAAACTCATACGTCATTTGAATTTAATGGTTCCTTCGTCATTGCACAGACTACCAAATAAAGTGGCATGCATAATAACACTTATGCAGGGAGAAAAAAAACAAGGGGAAGAAGAAACCAAAAGAAATTGAGCCAAATCAGTGTAAGGATATTTAGTCCCAAAAAAATAAATAAATAAAATAACAATCAATGACTCACAGAATTATTGAAGGAAAGAAGAAGACAGATTTTTACTTCGAAGAAAAATCGCTACAGATCGTTCTTCGCTCCTCTGATATCTGTAGCCACCTTACCAGGTCGTTCCTGGATTGACTTCGCGGGTACCTGGGAAGGGAACGACAGGATCGTGGCTTACCAAGGAAGGGAACGACGGGATTGCGGCTACCTGGGAAGGGAACGACGGGATCGTGGCTTACCTCGGAAAGGAACGACGGGATCGCGGCTTACCTGGGAAGGGAACGACGGGATCGCGGCTTACCTGGGAAGGGAACGACNCTTGGCTCTTACCCGAGAGCCTGTTTTGGGCGCGCTGTGTTGTCTCCATTCGAAGGCTGTTATTTGGTTTTGATGGATTGATTTGGCAGTTTATGAGGCCGCAATTTGATGTTTGTTTGGTGCCTAGACGTGGGTTTGTGATGTGGTTGAATCAACCTCCCCTTTTGGTCCTTACCCGTGAGGCCTATTGTAGGTCATTGGGTGTGATTTGGTCCTTGCTAGGCTTGATTGGCTTGAATGTGTGGATGAATCAAGTTTGTCATCCCAAAAATTATAATTACTTTAGTTATCCTCTTATGTTTGCCAAGAGGGCATTGTAGCCATTGGTGGTTCTTTTGTTTGTCTTAGCCGTGAGCCCCTTTGTTCTCTGGGTTGTTGTAGTCGTGGGCCTTACTTGTGCTTTGGAAGACCTCTGGTCGTGGGCTGTTGAAGCTGCTCTTTGCTGCCTTGAACCGTGAGCTTTAATAGTTCTTTTCGGGGCTCTTTGTTGCCTTAACTGTAAGCTTTATTTGTTGTCTTTTAGACTGCCTTTGGTTATGGGTCTTGGTAGTTGTTCCTCGCTCTAGCCGTGAACCCCTTTTGTCCCCGTTCCTGGCTTTGGCCGAGAGCCTTGTTGGCTGTTTCCTCTTCTCTGATGACCCTGGCCGTGAGCATTTATGTGGTTTTATGGGCAAATTTTGTGCTTGTTTAATGCATGAGGTTATCTACTAATTTGAAAGTCGGAGAATTTTGATTTCGGCATATATTTGGAAATATTAATGGTAGTTTCCCCGAGGTCATTTTCTTTTGAAGTTTGGGAGATTTTAAACTTCATTTTGGAAAAGCACTTGGTGGACTTGATCAATCATATGTCTTTGGGGTTTGGGAAATTTAGCGCGAGTTTACCCTTTATGTTTGTTGGGAAAGACCTTGGGCCCTACTTTTCCAGGTCTTTTCGATACGAGTTTTAAGAACTGATCCAATCTCCTTTTCGGTGTTTTAGATGGATCAGTGTCTCCTCTCTCTCACCCCGTTTTGTTCTTTTCTTTTCTTGCTTCTTGGTTCGGTTTTCGATGCTTATGCCCGATGCATAAGTGTCCACGTATAGCCTTATTGCTTCTTGGTTCGGTTTTCGATGCTTATGTCCGATGCATAAGTGTCCGCGTATAGCCTTTTTGTACGTGAAACCATCAAGCAAGGTCGCAAGTAGTCGTTTTGGGGCATACGGTGTTGATGATTTTGCTTCTTGGTTCTGTTTTCGATGCTTATGTTCGATGCATAAGTGTCCACGTATAGCCTTTTGCTATACGTGAAACTATCAAGCAAGGTCGCAAGTAATCGTTTTGGGGCGTACGGTGTTGATGATAAAGGCACACCAAAGATAGAGCAGAAAGATACCCTATCCTATAACATCAAGATCCAGCATTTGATGAACAATAGGATATGGTATCCTTCACCAACATAAGTCTAGCGGTAGTGGGCTCGAATCTCCTCAGGTTGTTGGCAGTCCAATGTCTGGCAGCGTAATCGACTCGTGGACAACAAAAAAATTTCTAAAAAAAAGAAATAAGTTTTGATAAACCATTTTCAAACGAAAACATACTTTTCTATGAAACAAAATTGATAGCTCTTCTTTGCATGCTTAAAATTTGTGTGTATGTCTAAAACATAAATTTTAAAATAAGTTTAAAGTTGGTTGTCCACCTGACAAATACCTGTTTAGGCTAGGAAATAGCCCTCTAAGTGAGGTTCAAGACACACTTCTAGACGAGTGGCGGGTTCTATACATTCGGGTGACCGAGTAGCCTTCGTGGACCCTTGAGGAATAAATATAGCTGGTCATAGTCCCATACGAGTATACTTGCGGTCCCCCTCATCCGAATCTTCTTTTTGTTTTATTGAATCTTTGGGACAGGGCACTCGTGTCACTGTTCTTTTCTTTCGGGATTTCCCCAGGAGTTTTGAGAATTTTCTTTTACTTGAGTCTTTTTTGTTGATTTTCTCGAGTTTTCCGCTTTTCCTTGGGTTTCCTGGACAACGTTTCTTTCAGACTTTGTTTTTTGCGATGCATTTAGACTTGCTATACTTAAGGAACATCGGATCTCACAGGCGTACAGGTTTGCTTTATATTTTACAGCACTTAATTTTCATGTTTCTACCTGCTACTGCTCTTTTTATACAGCATGTTATACCATTTTTGTTCCTACCTGCTACCGTACCGTACAGCATGTTATATTATTCATGTTTCTACTTGCTATTGTTCTTCTCATATAGCATGTTGTACTGTTCCTATTTCTACCTGTTACTGTTCCATGTGCATTCTATTGTTTGTTTCTACGTTGCACACTTTACATTATATAATTTCAAGCATGTTTCTTTTTTACATAGGATGTTTAGAGGACTACAACCATAGGGCCGTTTGATTTGACACTATAACTCGGACACCCTAGAAAACTTAAACTCATCACGTCAAGGAGCTTGGAGCTAGCGCAGTGGGCAGCACTAACTTTAAACATGTTTACCCTTTTTTACATAGAATGTTTAGAGGACTACAACCATAGGGCCGTTTGATTTGATACTACAACCGGACACCCTAGAAAACCTAAACTCGTCACGTCGAGGAGCTTGGAGCTAGCGCGGTGGGCAGCACGGCGGACACCCTAAAAAACCTAAACTCGTCACGTCGAGGAGCTTGGAGCTAGCGCGGTGGGCAGCACGGCCATCTTCAACAGCAAACCTATCTTCCCCAGCAAAACCATTCCTTTCCTAGAAATTAAACAACAATCCATAGGATTTCGAGGTTGTTTGCCTAGCACAACATAAATCCTTCACCTTTTCCTTAGGCATTCGTATAGCTCTAGTGTACGGTTTAAGCCCTAACTCGTTTTAGGTTCCGAGGTTGTCGTCCGATATGGCATAAACCCTCATATCTTCTAGGCGATTTGTGTGACCATGTCACGAAAATATAAGTCCTAATTAAATAAAATTGGCAGGATGAAACACTTTAATAATTTCTTCTCAAAACTGGAGTCAAATCATAGGATAGACTGAGAAGTCACTGAGGTTCCCCTCTGGATCTGTGGTCTCCCCTAGTTTCTCTTCATTTGGATTCCTCAACATTGTTCCAGGTTCGAGAATTTCCCCTTTCACACCTCTTCGTCCAATTTCGTTGAAAAGTCCTATCCTTTTAACCTCTTCGAAGATAATATTCTCTGATTTTTATCGAGAGTTTTCTTAGGTGACTTCGGTCATTTAAGATGTAATTAACTATAGGGGCTTGCCCTTATAGGAAGTTTTTCCGAACCCAGCCTAAAATAAACCCTATTTAATTCTTTGTATTAAATAGGGAAACTTGTCAGGAAATAAAACGATTTCACAGACCAAACGGATGTCATATATTTCTTAGTTTATTTGATCGAGCTTCATCCTCAAGTCTTGTGTTTNACTTTTTGTAGCATAATAGGTTGAAACTGGTACATGACGCTTGTAGTGTAGTGGACAATTCAAATATTAAATACCAATACGTGCCTTCATAGTGCGATGGGGAAATATGCAAATGTATAAAGGTAAACTATATGTGCTTTTTGTAGCGTGGTAGGTGTCGAATATTAGGTCGTGGTGTTTACACCACCCATATACCCTTTTCGCAGCTTAGTGGGAAGACTCGGACTCCCGATAGAACCCCCAATGAGGGATGACGTCAGGAGAATGCTAAGGTGTCAAATTTTAGGGTAAATTTAAAAGACAATAAAATTTGAGTTGAGCTTAAAATAGACTTATAATGATTTAAATGAAACTTACATTAAAACTTAAACAAGTGCAATGATTGAAAAAAAAAGTAAGAAAAATGTGTAAAATGTAAAAAAAAAAACAAAAGACATAAATACTTACTTGAAAAGCTCAAAAGCTCCAAACCAAGCAGGGACAGTAAAGTATCCCTACTGTCGAGAGCTTCAAGGCATGAAATGAACAAGCCAAAAACTTCTAGTTATAGAAACAAAAGGATGCTTATGGTGGGCCCGCTATGATTAAAACTCCGACATGCAAACAAATCTTGTCGCCCATATTAATGCTAAAACTTTAACCCACGAGCAAACAAAGCTTGTTGTCCATATTAATGTCAAAGCTTTAATGCACCCACAAATAAATCATACCGCCCATATTAATGTCAAAGCTTTAGTGCACATAAATCCAAATATTGTCATTGGATCCGCAATCCACCTACACCAGCGGACATAAAGCAAAATCAAAAACTTCAATGAAATCTTTTTACATCGTTTAGTGTTAATACGTTAGTACAAACCATAATAATCACCTAAAAATTGATCTAAAATTTTCGCATGTGCTCCAACATGTCCCTAAATACTCAAACTCGTGCGTTTGAGAGAGTTGGGTGATTTGATCACATGCTTGAGTTACAATATAAATTGCCTAGAGAAGCGTGCACATATATGAAAGTTGCAAAAATCTAATTTTTAAATGTCAAATGCAAGCCTACGTAATTACATGTGCTCTCAAGCGGGCAGCCTTGTCTATACGACAAGATTGTAAGTCCCACGTTTTGGCTAGTTAGATCCTCCATCCCATAGGTACTAGGGTTAATACGATTGAGNTAGACTTCAGACTCCCGCCTCATACTTCCTTGTGCAAAATTAAATTAAAATTTCATATGACTCCAGACTTGTTTAATGTCCTAAAATAGTTCTAGTCCGAAGGTCTCTCTTGCCTTAACCAAATTAACTAGCCTTACATTTTACCCTTGCTCATCAAGTCTAAAGGCAGCCATCGTTCGTTCAAAAACTCATATGTCATTTGAATTTAATGGTTCCTTCGCCATTGCACAGACTACTAAATAAAGTGGCCTGAAAAAAAAACAAGGGGAAGAAGAAACCAAAAGAAATTAAGCCAAATCAGTGTCAGGATATTTAGTCCCAAAAAAAAATAAATAAAATAACAATCAATGACTCACAGAATTATTGAAGATAAGAAGAAGACAGATTTTTACTTCGAAGAAAAATCGATACAGATCGTTCTTTGCTCCTCTGATATCTGTATCCACCTTACGAGGCCGGTCCTGGATTGTCTTCGCGGGTACCTGGGAAGGGAACGACGGGATCGCGGCTTACCAAGGAAGAGAATGACGGGATCGCGGCTACCTGGGAAGGGAACGACGGGATCGCGGCTCACCTGGGAAGGGAACGACGGGATCGCGGCTTACCTGGGAAGGGAACGACGGGATCACGGCTAACATAGACCACCGAAACTCCCATCTTCATCCTTGTGCTCCGCTCCTATCAAGAACACTTGTTCGTGCGTTCTTTCGAGGTCAAGGGCAGTGAAGTAAAAAATCTTGAGCGAACGCGGAACGCGGGGTCGACCCCGTGTCTCGCGTTTATTAAGAAATTTAATACGCTGTTTTAAAAACGCTGAGGGAATGCGCAAACCAAACACAAAGCTGTCCTAAACGGAGCCTAAAAACCTCACTAAAAATGAGGTCAACAACGATCTGTTTCGCACAATTGCTTCGCCCTGTCGCGTGAAGTCTCCTCTGTCACGATCCAAGCCGCTGAAACCTAAAGCCTAGCCGACAATCTTCATTCTTTTCTGTGCCCGAAAATTCTATGCCCTCCAACCTCGCTCTGATACCACTTGTTGAGAAATTAGAGTGAAGAGAAATTTGAATCGACACAAATCCAGAAGAACACAAAGATTTAACGAAGTTCGGCAAAGATGTCTATGTCCTCGGGAGCAGAGTGGCGATTCCTTTCAATATTCAGAAAAGAGTTACAGAATTCAAGGATACCTCTTGGGGTTACAAATAGACTTATTTATAACCCAGGAGTAAACCCTAAGTATAATATGTAATTACAACATTACCCATGTACCATACAGCGAAGCGTTGACCCCGCACTCCCAACCCACATAACGTAACTTCCCGATTTGGACAGATTCTTCCGCTCCGCTCTGCTCCGCTTCGTACCAGCGTATGTCCCTTTATTATATATGAGTCATACCATAATATTAATGCATAGTAATGAATATAGATCATTCAAGCTAATGGGTTGCAGTTGGGTATGAATTGCAGTTTTGAAAAATAAATATGCAGGTGTTAACCAATTCAGTGTAGAGAATCATATCTCCCTGATCAATGTGAGAAAAAGCAACTATTAGATTTCCCACCAACGCCTAAATTTCCGAAATATATATTCATTGTGTAATTTTGCATTGTATTGATATGTGATGAAGCTCATTCTTCAGCCGGGTCACCGTTGATCTGTTTGAAGGTTGTAATCTCCTTTCAATTGGCTTCCAGATGTCTAAAGAAGTCCGAANGGAACGACCGGATCGCGGCTAACATAGACCACTGAAACTCCCATCTTCATCCTTGTGCTCCGCTCCTATCAAAAACACTTGTTCGTGTGTTCTTTCGAGGTCAAGGGCAGTGAAGTAAAGAATCTTGAGCGAACGCCAGCGGTCGACCCCGCGTCCCGCGTTTATTAAGAAATTTAATACGTTGTTTTAAAAACGCTGAGGGAATGCGCAAACCAAACACAAAGGCGGTGTTTTCAAAAACGCCGCCGCACTTTTAAGCTGCCCTAAACTGAGCCTAAGACCTCACTAAAAATGAGGTCAACAACGATCTGCTTCGCACGATTGCTTCGCCCTGTCGCGTGAAGTCTCCTCTGTCACGATCCAGGCCGCCGAAACCTAAAGCCTAGCCAACAATCTTCATTCTTTTTTGTGCCCGAAAATTCTATGCCCTCCAACCTCGCTCTGATACCACTTGTTGAGAAATTAGGGTGAAGAAAAATTTGAATCGACACAAATCCAGAAGAACACAGATTTAACAAGGTTCGGCAAAGATGCCTACGTCCTCGGGAGCAGAGCGGCGATTCCTTTCAATATTCAGAAAAGAGTTACAGAATTCAAGGATACCTCCCGGGGTAACAAATAGACTTATTTATAAACCCAGGAGTAAACCCTAAGTATAATATGTAATTACAACATTACCCATGTACCATACAGCGAGGCGTTGACCCCGCACCCCCAACCCACATAACGTAACTTCCCGATTTGGACAGATTCTTCCGCTCCGCTTCGTTCCAGCGTCTGTCCCTATATTGTATATGAGTCATACCATAATATTAATGCATAGTAATGAATATAGATCATTCAAGCTAACGGGTTGCAGTTGGGTATGAATTGCAGTTTTGAAAAATAAATATGCAGGTGTTAACCAATTCAGTGTAGAGAATCATATCTTCCTGATCAATGTGAGAACAAGCAACTATTAGATTTCCCACCAACGCCTAAATTTCTGAAATATATATTCATTGTGTTGTTTTTCATTGTATTGATATGTGATGAAGCTCATTCTTCAGCTGGGTCACCGTTGATCTGTTTGAAGGTTGTAATCTCCATTCAATTGGCTTCCAGATGTCTAAAGAAGTCCGAAGATGCAAAACATATGGTAGAATAGCTGAGTAGTAGAATACAAAACCGCTGACAAATTTTGATTAAAATGAATCCAGGATGTATATTAAGGATTTATGGTTACTGATCAAAAAAATTATTGGCAGTGAAGATCTTAAAATTCTAAGCCCTCCAAATAGGAGAATTTTCTGTTGTTAATTGGTTCTGAGCGAATTGTTTCACGTGAGAGCGGAAATTTAAGAGACGGTGGAATGGTAGTATTTAATGTAGAGTGGAAGATAGAGGTTCAGAAGTTGCGGAGTCCTCCATTAGAATTAAGATTCAAAAGAAAAAGGGAGAAGTATCTTAGGGAGAGAAACGAGAAAACCTTGAACCTACTCTAATACCATTAAGACAAATTTCAAAAGGAACAAATGCAGAAAAGCTTAANTAATTTTCTGTTGTTAATTGGTTCTGAGCGAATTGTTTCACGTGAGAGCAGAAATTTAAGAGACGGTGGAATGGTAGTATTTAATGTAGAGTGGAAGAGAGAGGTTCAGAAGTTGCAGAGTCCTCCATTAGAATTAAGATTCAAAAGAAAAAGGGAGAAGTATCTTAGGGAGAGACACGAGAAAACCTTGAACCTACTCTAATACCATTAAGACAAATTTCAAAAGGAACAAATGCAGAAAAGCTTAATTTCATTCACAGATAACAAAGATACTTCAGCATTGATCCCAATAGACATATATATAAGAAGAAAGGAAACTCTAGAAAGGGAATCAAATTAATTAGCTGTTTCTTGAGCTGGCAGCAAGTGTTACTAATTCTGTTATAGAGAGTGGAAGACCTCTTTGTGAATTGTCAGTCTGTTTGTCAGACTTGCTGCAATTAAGAATAACTTTAAAAAATTAAAAAATCATCACGCCTTAATAAAAATCAATGAAAATTCTCGCTATTTTATATGAATAAATACCTCCGTTGAAAGAGCTTTGGTTCAAACAAAGAAATATAAAAATATGCAATAACTTCAGGGAAACTCGTAATTTTCTGAGAGATGGAATAAAACGAACACACTGGCATAATAAGCGATAATATTCCATTCACAATGAGGTAAGTCAGGTTTATGTCAGTTGCCGCAATGACGGCAAGGACACCACCTTCAATGATATAAATCTATATGGAAACCTGCTTTACAAAATAAGACACAATGCAAAAAAAGGGCTCATTAACAGCAACAGACCATTGTCCGAGTTGCATTTATATCTAGACTAACCGGGGATGAGATAAAGATGGGACTATCATATCTCTGTTTGCACAAACCCACTGCCGTGGTGTCTCTATGTCATCTCCTGCAATGGTAGGANAACTGGCATAATAAGCGAGAATATTCCATTCACAATGATGTCAGTCAGGTTTATGTCAGTTGCCGCAATGACGGCAAGGACACCACCTTCAATGATATAAATCTATATGGAAACCTGCTTTACAAAATAAGACACAAGGAAAAAAAAGGGCTCATTACCAGCAACAGACCATTGTCCGAGTTGCATTTATATCTGGACTAACCGGGGATGAGATAAAGATGGGACTATCATATCTCTGTTCGCACAAACCCACTGCCGTGGTGTCTCTATGTCATCTCCTGCAATGGTAGGAATATGCCAGCTACCTCTTTCTGATTCCTGCATCCAGCAAATATAACAATTAACAAACTCATGTATAAGATA
>JXCR01121432.1:65895-108067 GCA_002079205.1 Phalaenopsis hybrid cultivar
CAAGATTGTAAGTCCCACGTTTTGGCTAGTTAGATCCTCCATCCCATAGGTACTAGGGTTAATACGATTGAGCTCTCACTGAGCCAATAGGATATTCCTCCACACAAGAATTGAAGTTAATAGAACTAGTGCTTTATTGTGATGATTAATAAATAGTATTATGTGATGATGTTTGTGTTAATAGTATATCTCAACTGGAGATGTATAGTTTCAAAATGAAATCCCAAAATCTATTTTTAAAAATCAAATAATGTTATATACTTGAACCTAGTCCTCTGTAAGCGGGACAGACTCGACAAGGTTCGAAAAGATCAATTCCCCGATGATAGGCGAGTTGATCGTGAATTTCAACTGGAGTGGTGTATTTTTAATATTAAGCTCCAAAGAATATTCAAATAAATTTAACTAATGTAAATCATGAACTTGATCGGAACAGAGTCAACGTGGTTCAAAGACACCGTTCCTTGATGATAGGCATATTTATTGCACATTTGAACTGTAGGGGTTTATTTATAAAAAAAATTCAAATCATAAAAAAATTAAAAAATATTTAAGTAAAATAAACCACTTAATGCTTAAAGAAAAATACATTTGCACTTCAAAACTGTTTGTCGAGGTGGATAAATCTAATATTGACTCGATCTCACAAAAGAGTCAATGTCATATCAAATATACTACTAAATTGAAGCTCAAAACAATCTAATGTCAGTAAGGATATGGCCCGAGTCATATATCCGCATGGTTTGGCCATCAAAAGACGTCACAAAAAGCGGTTACGACTAGAGCCCTTTGATTGTGACGTTTGTCGTTAAATGTTACCATTATGTTACTGTCGCAGTTGTGGACCGTAAGTTCTCCAATGGCATTGTCTTTTTTAAGTTAGGAATCATAAGATATATTTGATCTGAAACGTAAGTAGACCTAGAACCTTAATGACCCGAGATGACCGAACTATGAAATCCTGAATGATTTATCAATTTTTCCCCCACCATCCGGTTTCTGCTAACTTTGATAATTTTTATAATTTTCAAATTTTAAATTTGCAACTATTATATGCAAAGTTCAAATAGTTAGAAATTAATGACTAGCCTTAATTGAAAGTGCTCTCCCATTTTGAAAGTAGTAATTAATCATAGAAGCATGCACCTATAAATTAACCTCAAACCCAAGATCTTAATGTACTTTAGAAAATGAGGGCAAAATCTCTAAACAGTATCTTATCTACTCATCTGTCATTTGAAAATTTGACAAAAAATTTAACTTATAAAGTTCTTGATGAGAGTCCGACTTTCGAATTTTCGGAACCCATGACCTCAAAAATATTCACTAGCAACACCCCTCTCGCATGCAAAATTTTGAATACCGTATGTGACGATGAAGTGAGGAAAATGTGACAATAGCTCAAAAAATAAGGCATCAGAGGGCATAACAGCGTTGTGATGTGATGCCTCATTTCAGATACCAGAGGAAACAGAAGAGTGGAAGATGAAACTTGGGGGTCGANGTAAATTTGCAACTATTATATGCAAAGTTCAAATAGTTAGAAATTAATTACTAGCCTTAATTGAAAGTGCTCTCCCATTTTGGAAGTAGTAATTAATCATAGAAGCATGCACCTATAAATTAACCTCAAACCCATGATCTTAATGTATTTTAGAAAATGAGGGCAAAATCTCTAAACAGTATCTTATCTACTCATCTGTCATCTGAAAATTTGACCAAAAATTTAACTTATAAAGTTCTTGATGAGAGTCCGACTTTCGAATTTTCGGAACCCATGACCTCAAAAATATTCACTAGCAACACCCCTCTCGCATGCAAAATTTTGAATATCGTATGTGATGATGAAGTGAGGAAAATGTGACAATAGCTCAAAAAATAAGGCATCAGAGGGCATAACGGCGTTGTGATGTGATGCCTCATTTCAGATACCAGAGGAAACAGAAGAGTGGAAGATGAAACTTGGGGGTCGAGAATTCAAAGAGGTGAGTTTGTTCTCTAAAAAGATGCGGAGGAGGGAGAGAGAGGAGAGATCGTGATATCAACTTGGAGAGTTGACCGACGCGAAATGAAAGCAAGAGGGCTTCCTAATAGCCAGAGGCAGCAACATCGACGGATGATGACGTCCCTGTAGAGCAGAGAGAAGGCGGCCTTAGTGTTAAGCAAAGGAGGCGAGACGCTCAACGAGGACAGCGAAACTTTAGGATGTATCGATGTCAAGCTTTTAGCAGTTTGGTGCGAAGGAGGAGCAAAGTCGAGTCTCAAGCAAAGAGAAGACGGATCACATGCTTGAAGGGGGCCTTCAACCGAGATTAAAGGGTCGGGCTATTAATTAAGTTATCTAATAAAGATTATATATATAAGTTTATCACGTAAATGTTAAACTTAAGGACACTTGATTCGGGCTATAAAGGTTTCCCTTTTCGATCGAAGAAAGGGTGTTGCAAGAAAAAAAGGTTAATGGTTGATTTATTTAAGTTTTGTTAGTTTATTAAGTCTAGGAACTAATACATGAATTCTATGAAATTAGTAATAATAATAATAAATTATTACAGAATATAAATATAAGTATACAATCTTAAAGTATAATTGAAAAGATATAAATTACACAAAGTGATTAGAAAGTTAAATAAGGACCAAATTTTTGTTATCAATATTATATTAAAATTGTTTGAAAGAAATACTTAAATTATATTATTAAATAGGGATACTAATTTTAAAATAAAGATACTAATTTTAAAATAATAAAAGAATTACTACTATATGATACATCAATATAATAAATTAATAATGATTATTTATGCATTTGAATTTAAGTACTCATTGGAGATAAATGACAGAATGATTGACTAGAGAATCATTAGTATTAAAGATGAGTACTCATACTCTGATACTATGATAATATTTTGTTTATTCTAGACCAAATGCCTTACGGTTAATGTCATTAATTATATTGAAATCACTGCAAACTTATAATTTATGATTTTATTGAATTTTTGCNATTGACTTTAAGTACTCATTGGATATAAATGAGAGAATGATTGACTAGAGAATCATTAGTATTAAAGATGAGTACTCAAACTCTGATACTATGGTAATATTTTGTTTATTCTAGACCAAATGCTCTTACGGTTAATGTCATTAATTATATTGAAATCACTGCAAACTTATAATTTATGATTTTATTGAATTTTTGCTAATATTATAGGAACAATGTGTACCTAACATTTTTTAAATATATCATAGATATTGAATGTTATACAAGTATATTGATTGTTACACAAATGAAAATAAAATAATCACTAATAAAAAGTGAATTTTATACTATGATTGCATGTACATGCTTGATTATGATAGTTAATACATCACCAACAAATTTTCATCGTCCGGCACGAATCTCGATGCATGACACGAATCTCAAGACAATATTTTAAACAGAAAATATTCAAATCTTGATAAAAAGTCATCCAGAGCTTCGATTTCAGCAAACTTATAGTCAAACTGACCGGCTTGATGAGACGGACCTAATAATATGAAAATTAGCCCAATCCAAATCAAATCAAGCCCAGATCAATTCATTGAACCACACTTAAATTATTTCCGGACACATTTGGAAGGTCAGACGGTTGTCAAATATGAAAAGTTTATTCTCGAATTGAGCGGCTCGATTAGACAAATCTAACGAGCCCAAGATCACTCAATTCTGACATCATTAATGCACTCAAATGTCCATTAAACATCACATGATCAACGGAAGTTCTCCAGATCGTCTGATCAAAATGATTCACATGTCTGAAAATTTCACAATCATGTTCGTTAAAAACCCTTCTTTTGAATTCATGAAAACAAAAGATTCCTAATTTTTATCGGAAGTTTTCTTAAGTGGTCCGTTCGCTTAAAATGTAATTAATTATAGGGGTTTGCCCTTATAGGGAACTTAAAAGAACCCAGACTTAAAATAATCGTTTTTGACTCTCATATCGAATAGGGGAATCTATCAGTCATCATGCAAACTTGCAGATCAAACGGAAGTCATTTATTTCTATAGTTTATTTAAATTGAGCTTATTATCAAATAGTGCATTACCTTTCAGGGTGATACATTACTCGTGGTTGGCTCAATTATTCAAACTGTAGGAATCAATGAGATTAGTTTGACCCCATTTTCCTCAAATTAAAACACCTAATTTCTAAATATTATACTACATTAAATTAAACTGCATCCAGCCGTATGGCGACCGACATACCATAACCGTTATAATTTGGGTGACGGCTACACAAATATAGCATGATATAGATGTATTACTGATATAGTAAAATCAATTTAATAACACAAGAATAACACAAAATAGTGTAACTAATCATATTAATTATGTTATACTGATTTATTACAAGTATAACTAACATGCATATTGTTTTCTTTTTTCCTATATTACTACAGTTTAGGAGTGTGAGCATTCACTGGCTTTGATTAGCTCACTGTTATTTTAAGTTAATTTTTCAAGTGTAATTAAGTAATTTAAAAGAGTAGCGATAGAAGGGTAGTGTTTATAGAATATGCGAATAACATGTAATGAAGTAAATTTAATTATACTACCTTAATTTAATTTCTTTAGTAGATCTTTCAATTATTAAATCGTAGTTATTGAAAATAAATATAGAAAACATAATTTCCTCCATCGGAACGTCTCTACCCACCTTGGTTAATTTCAAACTCCGGGTTGGATCGTGACATGTAAAACGGGAAAAACTCCAAGAGCTTGTGATAAAAAAAATAACGACATCTGCGAGGTGTAACAAGCATAAAGTTGTGCATAAGAGATCGTTGTATAACACATGAATAGTTTTTATGGCATGTAAAGAAGATCATGGTGAGAGTTCACCAACGATAACTCATTCGAGCCAGCAAAATGTGAAATAGAAGAGGATCTTGTAAAACTTAGAGCTTATGTTAAAAGCCGCCCAGAGCCGAAATTCACAGAATCTAGGACTATGAATATGGAGGTAGCAAGTGAAAAATTGATGCCATGAAGGCCACACAATATATGTTGAACGAAGTTATCTTCTATGTTCTAAAATAATTAAATCATTATCAATTATAAAGTGTCACTCCTATTTTACTAAAAAACAAATTGGAGGATTATTTATTTATCTAACTACATGTCAATTGCAAATATCTTATGATAAGCTTAAGAATAGAACTTGAAGAATGTATAGCAGCTATCCTGTTCATTTTCTTGTGCTTGCTTAAATTAGACTTTAGAACTGAAATTTATTTTATTATTTTTTTCGTATTTCATAGTTCATGCTTTCTAATTTAAGAAGTATAAGAATATAGAAGTTAAGGAATTTATGCGCTGTGATAGGTTAAACACCTCACCGTAAGCCTCTGACATTTAAAACATTGATACTAACAATGTTTCAAGATTTGGCCAATATATCATCAAATTCATGAGTTTTGAATGGAGCGCCTGTATAAAATCCCTATAAGCTATATGGCATTCGCTTTGCAACCAATCAAGTAGGCTCACAAATTTGGATTACTGAAATCAAAAGTCGTTTGTGATGAGTAAACATTTTTTGAATCGTTGGAAAATTTCAAGAAAACACAGATTTTTATTCCATTGCCATGTATAAAACAACAAGTAAATTATACGAGAATTATTTCATGTATGTCACCTGAATGACAATTGAATATGGTGGCGGCAGGTGAAAAGTTGGGCCATCCCTGGAAACTGTAAGCCTCACCTGCCAAAATTAAAATCGCCCGTTAAAGCTCACTAGATTATTAACAAGTATAGAAACAAAGCATAACATGTTCAATGTAGATGATTCTGAATTCCAAAACAAGGACAAAGACATGAATTATATTTCTGCACATGTTCAAAACGACTCAAAAGTGAATGTGATGACCGAAATTAGATAATAAGAATGAGCTCGCAGGTGTTTATGCAATAGTAAACTCGTCAATATTTGGCATTTGAAAGGAGCCCAAAGCAAAAGTTAAGCAGAAACTAGAAATAAAATCAGCGCTACATATCTTTATGGCTCATAGCATAAGAAACTGAATCTGCTAATTCAGTAAATATAAAAAATGAACCAACACGAATCTCGAGGAGAAATGATTGGAGACAAAGAAAATGAATTATTTGTACGAACGATCGATCAGTTTCCAAGGCCGACCCAATGAAAAGAATGAATGACCCGACATTTACCGCACATCCGCATCAGCACCTATTTTCCGATAATTTTCAGCATGAAAATTAGTAGTCGCCTAGGATGAAGACTTCAGTATAGACACATAGACCGAAACTAGGTTGTTTGTTAGACTACGGTGATTCACGCTCTGACCGATGAGTAATTTCTGTTAAGAAGTGTGGAGCCCGGTCCACTTCTTTCCTGGAGACAGTTTCGGTTTATTTGGAAGTTATTAGAANAGCCCAAAGCAAATGTTAAGCAGAAACTAGAAATAAAATCAGCGCTACATATCTTTATGGCTCATAGCATAAGAAACTGAATCTGCTAATTCAGTAAATATCACAAATGAACCAACACGAATCTCGAGGAGAAATGATTGGAGACAAAGAAAATGAATTATTTGTGCGACGATCGATCAGTTTCCAAGGCCGACCCAATGAAAAGAATGAATGACCCGACATTTACCGTACATCCGCATCAGCACCTATTTCCCGATAATTTCCAGAATGAAATTTAGTAGTCGCCTGGGATGAAGACTTCAGTATAGACACATAGACCAAAACTAGGTTGTTTGTTAGACTACGGTGATTCACGCTCTGACCGATGAGTAATTCCTGTTAAGAAGTGTGGAGCCCGGTCCACTTCTTTCCTGGAGACAGTTTCGGTTTATTTGGAAGTTATTAGAAATTAATTGCTTCATTAAGTTATTTCCATCAGAAGCTTACCCGTACCTTCCATGTTTGGTCTCCCGCTCATCTTCCCTGCTCGCGAATAGCTCTCCTGCCTCCCTGCTCACGTGGTCCCGCCATCTCTCACGCGGAAACGAGTTTAAGGATCTCCTTCTTTAGCTTTTTTTCTTATTATGTAAAGGCCAAGCAAAAGCTTGCCAAGACACTCTCCCAAAACTCCTCTTCTGCTTAAGCATTAAGGAAAAGAAAAAGAAAAGCTTCTCTTTTGGTTTTCCTTTTCCTTGGTTTGTGGAACAAGAAAATTTTCTTGTGTTATTTTTTCTTCTTTCACGTGGCTTTGAGAGAGAGAAAGAGAGAGAAGAAGAGGAGAGGAAGGAGAAGTGAGGAGAGGAGAGGGAAAGGAAGAGAGAGAGAGTTTCTTGTAATCGTCGAGGTGATTGACGGTGTAAATCCTCGAAGCTAATTAAATCCTCTGCAGCTCCGTGGACATAGGCAATTCGCAGAACCACGTAAATTTGTATTCCATTGTGTTTTCTGTTTTGCAATTATTCTCGATACAGTTTTTCATTTTATTGTCGTCGTTTTTCACAACAACTGGTATCAGAATTTTGGTTCGGGTCTAAGAACGATGGGCGGAGACGAAGTGATGGCATCTAGGATCGAAAATTTCAATAAAACAGATTTTGCTTACTGGAAGATACAGATAGAGGACTATCTCTATGGGAAGAAACATAATATTCCGCTATTGGGAAAGAGTTGGAAAAAATGGACGAGATGGAATGGAGTTCTTTGGATCAAGAACTTTTGAAGGTTATTCGATTAACTCTGTCGAGATCGGTTGCCAGCAACGTCATTAAGGAGAGGACTATTGCAGATCTCATGACGGCTTTATCAGGTATATATGAAAAGTCATCGGTGAATAACAAGGTGCACTTGATGAAAAAGTTATTCAAGTTGAAGATAGTCGAAAATCTGTCTGATGCTCAACATTTTAATGATTTCAATGTTATCACAAATCAATTGTCTGTTGAAATTGATTTTGATGATGAGATACGTGCACTGATATTATTGGTTTCATTGTCAAATAGCTGGAAAGTCATGAGAATGGCAGTTAGCAGTTCTGCAGGTAAATCTAAACTGAAATATGATGATATTTGTGATTTGATTTTGGCTGAGGTGCGCAGGAAAGATTATAGTGAGACCTCAAGTTCGAGTTCGGCATTGAACATTGATTCCAGAAGGAGATCACATGACAGGAACTCAAACAATGGAAGATCAAAATCAAAGTCTGGTAAGCAGGCAACAAGTTGGAATCGTGGCAAGGCTGGCCACATAAAAAGTAACTGCAAGAATCCTAAGAAGAATGAAAATAGAGCGCAAATGTGGTAGCTGAAGAGATACTGAATCAGCTATTGCTCGCAATACAAAGTTCTGTTGATGACTGAATATTGGATTCCGGGGCTTCCTTCCATACATCTTCCCACCGGAAGTTAATGTGGAACTATGTTGCAGGTAACTTTGGAAAGTTATATCTGGCTGATGGAAAAGTTCTGAAAGTGGTGGGGATGAGAGACATTGATATTGCACTCCCTAACAAAAGCAAAAGGACTTTGCAAAAGCTCAGACACGTTCCTGAGTTGAAGAAAAACCTTATTTCTATTGGGCAGCTCAATGAGGGTGGTCATTAAGTACTGCTCTCAGATAACACCTGGAAGGTTATCAAATGAGCATTAAACTGGCTCGGGATAAGAAAATTGACATATTATATATGACTGCAGGTTTACTCAGGCGTGGAAGCATGAGTCAGAGATGAATTATGAGGAAGCGGAAGAGCGCCAAAGGCAGGAAAACCTAACATTGCACAAACAGATGATGGAGAATCACAAAGCTAAACTTGCAAGATGAAAATTCGAGCAAATGGGAGCTGGCCAAGGAGAAGACGGATTCTCTGTCAGATTATCAGACTTGGGAGCTGACAGAACTTCCACCAAAAAAATAGTCATTGCACAACAAGTGGGTGTACTAGGTGAAGTCTGCGTTTGATGGCAGTAAGAGGTGCAAGGCTAGACTTGTTGAAAAGGGTTTTCAACTGAGACAGGATATTGCCCATACAGTGAGAGTTGTTAACAGAGACAAGAGTAACACAGAAAAGNAGGTAAGCAGGCAACAAGTTGGAATCGTGGCAAGGCTGGCCACATAAAAAGTAACTACAAGAATCCTAAGAAGAATGAAAATAGAGCGCAAATGTGGTAGCTGAAGAGATACTGGATGAGCTATTGCTCGCAATACAAAGTTCTGTTGATGACTGAATATTGGATTCTGGGGCTTCCTTCCATACATCTTCTCACCGGAAGTTAATGTGGAACTATGTTGCAGATAACTTTGGAAAGTTATATCTGGCTAATGGAAAAGTTCTGAAAGTGGTGGGGATGAGAGACATTGATATTGCACTCCCTAACAAAAGCAAAAGGACTTTGCAAAAGCTCAGACACGTTCCTGAGTTGAAGAAAAACCTTATTTCTATTGGGCAGCTCAATGAGGGTGGTCATTAAGTACTGCTCTCAGATAACACCTAGAAGGTTATCAAATGAGCATTAGTACTGGCTCGGGATAAGAAAATTGACACATTATATATGACTGCAGGTTTACTCAGGCATGGAAGCATAAGTCAGAGATGAATTATGAGGAAGCGGAAGAGCGCCAAAGGCAGGAAAACCTAACATTGCACAAACAGATGATGGAGAATCACAAAGCTATACTTGCAAGATGAAAATTCGAGCAAGTGGGAGCTGGCCAAGGAGGAGACGGATTCTCTGTCAAATTATCAGACTTGGGAGCTGACAGAACTTCCACCAAAAAAGAAGTCATTGCACACAAGTGGGTGTACTAGGTGAAGTCTGCGTTTGATGGCATTAAGAGGTGCAAGGCTAGACTTGTTGAAAAAGGTTTTCAACTGAGACAGGATATTGCCCATACAGTGAGAGTTGTTAACAGAGACAAGAGTAACACAGAAAAGAGCTTAAAGGTACAAGACTACGTTGATGTTGATATATCGACTGAGAGTGTTACTCTTGAAAAGCTGAAGTTGTGCTCGAATTCAGCTAGTCTTCTGACATGAAAACTGGGGCTTTGAGTTGTATGGGTGAAAGATATCATGTTTGAGGAAAAGGTCGGTACAGCCAACAGTTGAAGCAATCAGTGTTTCAGACTCTAAGTGGGAGAATTGNAACAAGACTACGTTGATGTTGATATATCGACTGAGGGTGTTACTCTTGAAAAGCTGAAGTTGTGCTCGAATTCAGCTAGTCTTCTGACATGAAAATTGGGGCTTTGAGTTGTATGGGTAAAAGATATTATGTTTGAGGAAAAGGTCGGTACAGCCAACAGTTGAAGCAATCAGTGTTTCAGACTCTAAGTGGGAGAATTGCTAAGAAGTGTGGAGCTCTGTCCACTTCTTTCCTAGAGGCAGTTTCTATTTATTTGGAAGTTATTAGAACTTAATTGCTTCATTATGTTCCATCAGAAGCATACCCGCGCCATCCATGTTTGGTTTCCCGCTCATCTTCCCTGCTCGCGAACAGCTCTCCCGCCTTCGTGCTTACGCGATCCTGCCATCTCTCATGCGGAAACGGGTTTAAGGATCTCCTTCTTTAGCTTTTTTGCTTCTTATATAAGGGCCAAGCAAAAGCCTGCCAAGACACTCTCCCAAAACTCCTTTTCGGCTCAAGCATTAAGGAAAAGAAAAAGAAAAGCTCCTCTTTTGGTTTTTCTTTTCCTTGTGAAACAAGANATTTTTGCTTCTTATATAAGGGCCAAGCAAAAGCCTGCCAAGACACTCTCCCAAAACTCCTCTTCGGCTCAAGCATTAAGGAAAAGAAAAAGAAAAGCTCCTCTTTTGGTTTTTCTTTTCCTTGTGAAACAAGAAAAAATTCTTTTGTTATTTTGTCTTCCTTCCCGTGGCTTAGAGAGAGAGAGAGAGGAAGAGAGAGGAAGAAGGGGAGAGGAAAAAAAGGTGAGGAGAGAAGAGAGAGGAAGAGAGAAAGAGAGTTTTTTGTAATCGTCGAGGTGATCGACGGTGTAAATCCTCGAAGCTAATAAATCTTCTGCAGCTCCGTGGACGTGAACAATTTGCCGAACCACGTAAATGTGTGTTCCATTGTATTTTTTANGAAGAGAGAGGAAGAAGGGGAGAGGAAAAACAGGTGAGGAGAGAAGAGAGAGGAAGAGAGAAAAAGAGTTTTTTGTAATCATCGAGGTGATCGATGGGTGTAAATCCTCGAAGCTAATAAAATCTTCTGCAGCTCCGTGGACGTGAACAATTTGCCGAACCACGTAAATGTGTGTTCCATTGTACTTTTTATTTTGTAATTTTCTCGATCCGATTTTTCTCTTTATTGTCGTCGTTTTTCACAACAATTCTACCCGAGGGCAATGTGTCTTCCCCTTCAACCTCCACAGAACGGGTAAACGAAGACTATTTAAGCCAACCATAGGATGTTAGGACGGTTGAATGAATCTTGGTCGACCGAACAAACTCCAAGCAACCGAATTGGGCAGTTACGAATGTGGAGTGTTTATGACAATTTCAGAAATACAGTGGTGCTAACAGCGGTTATGGGGTCAGAAAAAATGATATTCAGTTAGAAATACATAAATATAATGACTCATTAATTATAGTAATATTCCCTTTTAAATAAGGGCAGTCATATAACTTNTCTGGTAGAAGAGTCGAATCAGGCTAGAAAGCTTAAGGAGTCTGTAGTCTCAAAGCTCAAACTCGGCGGAAAGATAAGAATTCAAAAGAAAACTAATCGGGCGGGCCAATCCAAGCCAATGCTATTCACATAGCAAGGATAGTACCAGCAACACTCGGTGATGCTTCATATGTCAGGGTTATTGTACTTCCATGCCCGCTCCAAAGAGGAAGCAACATCCCTCAGTCATTGTTACCGACTAAGATCTTCCTCTAGCCAAAAATAAATACAAGGATGACATTGTTGTCATAGCACTCATCAGTAAGCACCAGATGGGCAATATCCTAGTCGATACTGGTAGCTTAAGGAAGATTTTATTCCGATCCGAATTTGAAAAGATGAATCTAAAAACTGATCAGTTAACTGCACCAAGCAGACGATTGTACAGTTTCTCTTGAGAATGAAAGGAGGCACTTGGTGTCATTGCACTCCCTATTACTTATAGAGAAGTTGACAATAGATTACCAACATGGAGGACTTCTGGTGGTTGACGCACCAACAACCTATTCGGTCGGCCTCTTCTCAACAATTTCCAAGTTGTGGTATCAACTTACCATGTAGCCCTGAAATTTCTCTGTGAAGGGATGATAGTCATTGTACGTGGATATCTGCAGCAATCCCGAACATGGTACACGTGAGCCATAGGAAGTGTGGAGCATGAAATATTAGACATACAACACTAACGAGAAGGCAGCCTCAAAACTGATGAGGCTATCACAAAAATCTCAGTGGGTCTCAAGATCCTGATAAAAATCAGTAAGACTTTTGATGCAGGTCACAAAAGTACGTTGATCCTGATACTCCAAGAATAACNACTGGTAGAAGAGTCGATTCAGGCTAGAAAGCTTAAGGAGTTCGTAGTTTCAAAGCTCAAACTCAGCGGAAAGATAAGAATTCAAAAGAAAACTAATCGGGCGGGCCAACCCAAGCCAATGCTATTCACATAGCAAGGATAGTACCAGCAACACTCGGTGATGCTTCATATGTCAGGGTTATTGTACTTCCATGCCCGCTCCAAAGAGGAAGCAACATCCCTCAGTCATTGTTACCGACTAAGATCATCCTCTAGCCAAAAATAAATACAAGGATGAAATTGTTGTCATAGCACTCATCAGTAAGCACCAGATAGGCAGCCAAAAATAAATACAAGGATGACATTGTTGTCATAGCACTCATCAATAAGCACCAGATAGGCAATATCCTAGTCGATACTGGTAGCTTAAGGAAGATTTTATTCTTATCCAAATTTGAAAAGATGAATCTAAAAACTGATCAGTTAATTGCACCGAGCAGACGATTGTACAGTTTCTCTTGAGAATGAAAGGAGGCACTTGGTGTCATTGCACTCCTTATTACTTATAGAGAAGTTGACAATAGATTACCAACATGGAGGATTTCTGGTGGTTGACGCACCAACAACCTATTCGGTCGGCCTCTTCTCAACAATTTCCAAGTTGTGGTATCAACTTACCATGTAGCCCTGAAATTTCTCTGTGAAGGGATGATAGTCATTGTACGTGGATATCTGGAGCAATCCCGAACATGGTACACGTGAGCCATAGGAAGTGTGGAGCATGAAATATTAGACATACAACACTAACGAGAAGGCAGCCTCAAAATTGATGAGGCTATCACAAAAATCTCAGTGGGTCTCAAGATCCTGATAAAAATTAGTAAGACTTTTGATGCAGGTCACAAAAGTACGTTGATCCTGATACTCCAAGAATAACACGATGTTTTTGCATGGTCGGCAACCGAACAGTTTAACATTCTCATCGATGTTGCTTATCATAGACTAGATGTTAGTTTAACCGCCTGGCCGGTAAAAAAGAAGCTTCGATCGAAAGCTGCGACTTTAGTCGAACCAATTCGCGAAACAGTCAAGAAACTTTTAGAAACCGAGTGCATTTGAGAAGTTCAATACCTCACCTGGGTATCCAACATAGCTATGGTGCGAAAGTCCAATGACAAAGAGAGAATGTGCGTGGAATTCACAAATTTGAACAACGTTTTCCTGAAGGACGCCTATCCACTCCCCTGGATTGATGCTCTGGTCGACTCTGCATTTGAATACTCGGTCATGAGTTTTCTAGATGACTTCTTTGGATCTCACCAAATCAAAATACACTGAGTTGGTGGAAAAAACGACGTTTATTACTAGTGATGGGTTGTATTGTTTTACTGTAATGTTTTTTAGGCTGAAAAATGCTGACACGACTTATCAACTCCTACTAGATGAATTTTTTTCTAAAAAAAAGAAAAAGGGTCGAACTACATCTGAGAGATTTAAAAGAAACCTTCTGAATGCTTGGAAAGTTTATTATGAAATTGAACCCGTTAAAATGCATGTTTGGAGCCTCCATGGAAATTCTTAGAGTATCTCTTAACACACGAAGGAATTAAGGCTAATCCTAAAAAAGTGAAGGAATTTCTCGACATGCTTTCTCCCTGGAAGACCAAATAAGTGCCAAAACTCACATGTCCAATGGCAGCACTGAGTCGATCTATTTTATAATCAGGAGACAAATATGTCGCCTTCTTCAAAGTACTAAGAAAAGTGAAGAAGTTCGAGTGGACAAATGAATGCGAGCAAGCTTTCCAAAAATTTGAAGTCGCTATTAATCTCTCGTCACTACTGCTACGCCCAAGGCCGAAGGAAGAACTTTGACTTGGAAGTCAGCCTAAAAGCAACTAGTTTGGTCCTCGTTTGAGAAGAATAAAGGAAGTTGGGTGGACCCTTAGATCAACTAACTCATAACAGGCACAATTCATGAAGCAATAATTGATCCACGAAGACTTAAGTTCAATGTCGCTCAATACCTCTCATTGGAGACACGCTGTTTCGAAGGTTAACCACTTCCTTACTTCTAAGATGCGTTAAAGAGAGTGAAGTGAAAGACATCCTCCGAGAAGTACATTCAGGCAAATGCGAAAGCTATTTAGGGGGAAAAACATTGGCTCATCGAGTGCAAAGACAANTGGGCCGACCGAACCACTCCAACAAAATCAATTGGTCAAATGCCATATATGCTTTCCCACGAAATGGAAGCCATATTGTCCGTTGAGTATGATCATCATAGTCAAAAAGACATCATTGCAACGCCTTTTAATGAGGAGGTGCTCATTGAACGGCAAAGTGCAAATGGAGAAGGAGCTTCACTCGCTCTTGATATGTTAGTAGAAACTCAAACAAATGCTACTTTGTGATAAGAGGAAATGAAAAGAACAGTCTGTTACAACAACAAACATGTACGTGTAAAGATATTTTTTTCCAGGGATCTAGTTCTGAAGAAGGTCGATTCAGCCACAAAAAATCAGTCAATCGACAAGCTTGATCAAAAGTGAACCGGTCTTTTCATCATCAACCAACGGGTTGCTCCTGGTGCGTATAAGTTAAAGACAAACACAAGAAAGGTCCTCCCACGAACATAGAGTGGGGACGACCTCAAAAAATTTTATCCATAAACATAATAATTATTTTTGTATCTATGACCAAATTTGAGAAGTAATATTATCGTTTGACTTAATTTCTCTTCATATGTAGTTGATTAGCTCTTGAATAAAAAGAAAGAAAATACTCGGAGAACTCGAGTATTTTACCTAACGACTCAAAAAAATTACGATGCATAGACACAACAAAAACAACCAAAAAGCATTCTGACGCTTGGTCGCACAAAGACGATCAAAATGCATTCAAACACTTGGTCGCAAAAAGATAACCAAAAAAGTTCCAAAGCTTGGTAACAACAAAGACGACCGAAAGCATTCTAACACTTGGTCGCAACAAAGACGACTGAAAGCGTTCCAACGCTTGTAGCAAAGAGGAACGCAAAGCATTTTGACACTTGGTCGCAATAAGACAACTAAAAAGTGTTATTATGCTTAGTCTCAAACGCCCTAACTAAAGGTTATCAAGATACAAAATGCATAAAATGCTCCAAAAAAAATGAATTAAAAAATTAGAATTTTTTCTAAATTTGTTTCTTCTGAATTTTTAAATTGTTTTTGGCGTGGATCTCTTATTTTGACTTAAAAAACAAGTGAATTATATAAATGAAGCAATTATATCATAGTCAAGCTCATAACACGAATAACAGTTGGCCAAAATAATATGTTTTCATTTATATACTTTCTTTCAAAAAAAAGCGAGAGAAGGAAAAATAAGAGGTCGACTCTAGGGGTCTTTAGGACAAGTGTTGGACGATTCATCATCTGCCACATTATCGCCCTCAGATTCCCCACAACGTTCGAAAGCAAATGAAGCNTCAAATGGTGCAAAAGGATTCAGATTCTTTGCGGTATATATAACAAGGTCCAAATAAGAGCCTGCGATCATATGTTACAAGGCTCCAGAAGGAGATAATCGAGATTCGAAACCTGGAGTCGGTAGTTGTCAAAGCAGCACTAGCAAAAGGACATAAGCGTCCGCAGTTCCAATACTTTTTGGGTTCACGAAAACCCGAAACGTTGGTTGAACTCCTGAAATTGGCCAACGACCACATTGTGGCCGAAGAACAAATGAACCAGCCAATTTCCAAAGGCAAGAAATCAGATCGACAGACGGGCAAACGCAACTCGAAGAATGATGGATGTAGAGAGAAAGACTACCCTCGTCTGAAACGTGAGAGAACCCGCTCCTCCCGAAGAGATAAAGAAGATGGACGAGACGGACGCAAACAAAGCCGATCAAACGACCGGTTTACAAAAGACTAGAGGACATTCATATCTACAACTCTTCAAATTTCTATGGTAAAACTCGTGGACACAATAGAAGACAAGTAGTACTTCCAAAAGGCCACTCCAATGAAAACCGGAGTATCCTTCCGGAACCTCAACAAACACTGTAAGTATCACCGTGATCATGGGCACAACACCGAGGTGTCTGTAGACTGGTAGAAGAGTCGATTCAGGCTAGAAAGCTTAAGGAGTTCGTAGTTTCAAAGCTCAAACTCAGCGGAAAGATAAGAATTCAAAAGAAAACTAATCGGGCGGGCCAACCCAAGCCAATGCTATTCACATAGCAAGGATAGTACCAGCAACACTCGGTGATGCTTCATATGTCAGGGTTATTGTACTTCCATGCCCGCTCCAAAGAGGAAGCAACATCCCTCAGTCATTGTTACCGACTAAGATCTTCCTCTAGCCAAAAATAAATACAAGGATGACATTGTTGTCATAGCACTCATCAGTAAGCACCAGATGGGCAATATCCTAGTCGATACTGGTAGCTTAAGGAAGATTTTATTCCGATCCGAATTTGAAAAGATGAATCTAAAAACTGATCAGTTAACTGCACCAAGCAGACGATTGTACAGTTTCTCTTGAGAATGAAAGGAGGCACTTGGTGTCATTGCACTCCCTATTACTTATAGAGAAGTTGACAATAGATTACCAACATGGAGGACTTCTGGTGGTTGACGCACCAACAACCTATTCGGTCGGCCTCTTCTCAACAATTTCCAAGTTGTGGTATCAACTTACCATGTAGCCCTGAAATTTCTCTGTGAAGGGATGATAGTCATTGTACGTGGATATCTGCAGCAATCCCGAACATGGTACACGTGAGCCATAGGAAGTGTGGAGCATGAAATATTAGACATACAACACTAACGAGAAGGCAGCCTCAAAACTGATGAGGCTATCACAAAAATCTCAGTGGGTCTCAAGATCCTGATAAAAATCAGTAAGACTTTTGATGCAGGTCACAAAAGTACGTTGATCCTGATACTCCAAGAATAACACGATGTTTTTGCATGGTCGGCAACCGAAAAGTTTAACATTCTCATCGATGTTGCTTATCATAGACTAGATGTTAGTTCAACCGCCTGGCCGGTAAAAAAGAAGCTTCGATCGAAAGCTGCGACTTTAGTCGAACCAATTCGCGAAAAAGTCAAGAAACTTTTAGAAACCGAGTGCATTTGAGAAGTTCAATACCTCACCTAGGTATCCAACATAGCTATGGTGCGAAAGTCCAATGACAAAGAGAGAATGTGCGTGGAATTCACAAATTTGAACAATGTTTTCTTGAAGGACGCCTATCCACTCCCTCGGATTGATGCTCTGGTCGACTCTGCATTTGAATACTCGGTCATGAGTTTTCTAGATGACTTCTTTGGATCTCACCAAATCAAAATACACTGAGTTGGTGGAAAAAACGACGTTTATTACTAGTGATGGGTTGTATTGTTTTACTGTAATGTTTTTTAGGCTGAAAAATGCTGACACGACTTATCAACTCCTACTAGATGAATTTTTTTCTAAAAAAAAGAAAAAGGGTCGAACTACATCTGAGAGATTTAAAAGAAACCTTCTGAATGCTTGGAAAGTTTATTATGAAATTGAACCCGTTAAAATGCATGTTTGGAGCCTCCATGGAAATTCTTAGAGTATCTCTTAACACACGAAGGAATTAAGGCTAATCCTAAAAAAGTGAAGGAATTTCTCGACATGCTTTCTCCCTGGAAGACCAAATAAGTGCCAAAACTCACATGTCCAATGGCAGCACTGAGTCGATCTATTTTATAATCAGGAGACAAATATGTCGCCTTCTTCAAAGTACTAAGAAAAGTGAAGAAGTTCGAGTGGACAAATGAATGCGAGCAAGCTTTCCAAAAATTTGAAGTCGCTATTAATCTCTCGTCACTACTGCTACGCCCAAGGCCGAAGGAAGAACTTTGACTTGGAAGTCAGCCTAAAAGCAACTAGTTTGGTCCTCGTTTGAGAAGAATAAAGGAAGTTGGGTGGACCCTTAGATCAACTAACTCATAACAGGCACAATTCATGAAGCAATAATTGATCCACGAAGACTTAAGTTCAATGTCGCTCAATACCTCTCATTGGAGACACGCTGTTTCGAAGGTTAACCACTTCCTTACTTCTAAGATGCGTTAAAGAGAGTGAAGTGAAAGACATCCTCCGAGAAGTACATTCAGGCAAATGCGAAAGCTATTTAGGGGGAAAAACATTGGCTCATCGAGTGCAAAGACAAACTTAGTTCTGACCAACCCTTTGAAAAGAAGTAAAATAGTTTTCCCAAAAATGTAAATAATATCAGAAATATGCTCTGCTACAGTACCAACCGGCTCAGAAATGATAACAAAATGTTAGTCCCTGTCCTTTCGCCATATGGGGATGGATATTCTCGAGCCATTTCTACCTTCTAAGAGATAGAAAAAAATTCTTTTAGTCGATGTGGATTACTTTTCTAAATTGATAGATGTTAAAGGAGTCGCTTGAATCACTGTAAGTGTGGTTCGTAATTTTATCTGGACAGAAATCATGTATTTATATGGCTTAACCCTAATACTCATTACAAATAATGAAACTCAGTTTTACTGATCAAGGGTTGAAAAATTTATGTCAGAGCCAGAGAATTAACGTGAAGTTCTTGTTCGTACATCGCCCCCAAACGAATGCTCAAGCTAAAGATGCGAACAAAATCATCCCAAACCTATTAAGGAAGAAAGTCGAAGGTGCAAAAGGTAAATGGACGGATATACTTCCTTCCGACCTTTGGGCCGACCGAACCACTCCAACAAAATCAATTGGTCAAATGCCATATATGCTTTCCCACGAAATGGAAGCCATATTGTCCGTTGAGTATGATCATCATAGTCAAAAAGACATCATTGCAACGCCTTTTAATGAGGAGGTGCTCATTGAACGGCAAAGTGCAAATGGAGAAGGAGCTTCACTCGCTCTTGATATGTTAGTAGAAACTCAAACAAATGCTACTTTGTGATAAGAGGAAATGAAAAGAACAGTCTGTTACAACAACAAACATGTACGTGTAAAGATATTTTTTTCCAGGGATCTAGTTCTGAAGAAGGTCGATTCAGCCACAAAAAACCAGTCAATCGACAAGCTTGATCAAAAGTGAACCGGTCTTTTCATCATCAACCAACGGGTTGCTCCTGGTGCGTATAAGTTAAAGACAAACACAAGAAAGGTCCTCCCACGAACATAGAGTGGGGACGACCTCAAAAAATTTTATCCATAAACATAATAATTATTTTTGTATCTATGACCAAATTTGAGAAGTAATATTATCGTTTGACTTAATTTCTCTTCATATGTAGTTGATTAGCTCTTGAATAAAAAGAAAGAAAATACTCGGAGAACTCGAGTATTTTACCTAACGACTCAAAAAAATTACGATGCATGGACACAACAAAGACAACCAAAAAGCATTCCGACGCTTGGTCGCACAAAGACGATCAAAATGCATTCAAACACTTGGTCGCAAAAGATAACCAAAAAAGTTCCAAAGCTTGGTCACAACAAAGACGACCGAAAGCATTCTAACACTTGGTCGCAACAAAGACGACTGAAAGTGTTCCAACGCTTGTAGCAAAGAAGAACGCAAAGCATTTTGACACTTGGTCGCAATAAGACAACTAAAAAGTGTTATTATGCTCAGTCTCAAACGCCCTAACTAAAGGTTATCAAGATACAAAATGCACAAAATGCTCCAAAAAAAATGAATTAAAAAATTAGAATTTTTTCTAAATTTGTTTTTTCTAAATTTTTAAATTGTTTTTGGCGTGGATCTCTTATTTTGACTTAAAAAACAAGTGAATTATATAAATGAAGCAATTATATCATAGTCAAGCTCATAAAACGAATAACAGTTGGCCAAAATAATATGTTTTCATTTATATACTTTCTTCCAAAAAAAAGCGAGAGAAGGAAAAATAAGAGGTCGACTCTAGGGGTCTTTAGGACGAGTGTTGGACGATTCATCATCTGCCACATTATCGCCCTCAGATTCCCCACAACGTTCGAAAGCAAATAGAGCATCATAAAGCTTCTTAAATTTTTTAAGTTTGAAATATTTAGGGTCGACCATCCCAACTCAAGCGAATTCATTAGTCGCAATTTCCCGACCCATCTCCAGCTATTCCACTTGATTTGCGAGGAGCTCTTTGACGGTTGTCATGAAAGATATTTGTCTCATTACTATAGCATTCTCCTCTTGGACCGCCGATATCTATTCGGACACAATCCCCAACTCCAACTGTGCATCCCTTAGATTAGAATTCGCCTCAGCCGCCCTCATTCTCGCCATATCTGCCCATTCTAGGTATTTTCTAGCTCTCTCATCAGACTTAGTATTCTTTTTTTCTCAAAGATAGTTAAAATGGAAGTCAAATGATGAGTGGAAGCGTAGTCTAAGAGTTGGTAATAATTGAGCGGTTGGTACAATTACACAATGTGGAGTTCGTCGAGTTGTTTGTCTAAACTCCCTGACCCAAGGATGTCCGC
This sequence comes from Phalaenopsis hybrid cultivar, assembly GCA_002079205.1. Taxonomy (NCBI): domain Eukaryota; kingdom Viridiplantae; phylum Streptophyta; class Magnoliopsida; order Asparagales; family Orchidaceae; genus Phalaenopsis; species Phalaenopsis hybrid cultivar. The sequence goes on from JXCR01121432.1 coordinate 86,800, forward strand.
AATTCCAAAAGCATATCCTGTGGATGATGGGTTCAACAGGAACCAATTTCTCTCAATGTTAACCAAGCCGAGACTTGAACCAAAATTCATATAAACTTTCAGCCAGTCTTTGTGCAGTGGAATCCATTGATCCTGCCCTCCTTTCTTACTTCTTGGAGGACTCAGGAGAGAAGGATTGGAGGAGATGGCCATGCTCTTTCACCTGCGCTCGGCTGACTCGGCAGAAACAAGGCTTTCTCTCGTGCTTTCCAATGATTCACCCTCTCCAGGTTTGACTCCAACCTCCATCTATGGAGACCGACGACGTGCCTCAGTCCTTTCCAACGAAGGAATAAAATCGGTCTAAGCCGGCAGAAAGATCTCTTGAGCCAAAATATACCTTAACAAACCTTTAGTATCAATTGGATAAATGGAGGGAGTCGCATCATCCCCTGAACCACCTATAATCACTGGAGTAGGTTGTTGTTTAATTAGAATTAACTCACCCATGACCTTATTCTGAATAACAACAGAAGTTTTTCAGACAGAGTGAATGAATTCCAAACCAATTATTTGCCCCCATAGACGGGTCAGCCTCATCGGTTCCCTCTTCTTCTACTCTGACAGAGGAATCATCGATCTTCTTTCATTTTCTTGACGCCTTTTTTGAGAGTCGATCAACCTTCTCTAATTGCCACTTTTTTCTCGGCCTCATCAGAATGGACTCGCATCTCTTCTATCATGGGGTCATATTCCCTCGGGCTCAACATCCAACTACTGACAATTGTCGATCGAGTATGAGTTGCTTCATCGCCTTCACTTGAAGACAATTAATTTACTTTTCTTGAACGGGCCACCTACGACTCAAGTTGAAATGCCCCAATCATCACAAGCACTCCTCAAAAAAATAAGCTTCTAGTTTTTTATCTTGATCTCCAAGTAGATCAAATGGAACTTCCGGGCGATACCAAGACCATGTACCCATCTAGCTCGACCCGAAGAGAGAACAAATGAGAAAAAATTCACGCGACCAAGTGACGCTTCATCTGCGCAGGTAAATCGCGTATGTCATCACTGTCGCAATTGAGTTCAACTTCACTTGAGCAGAGATAACACCATAAAAGTTGAAGATTGAACCAAACTCGATACATAGTGGCAGTCAAAGCCCGCACTAGAACTAGTCTCGGTAGAAAATTAAATCATCACCCAAGCAGTCAGTGGCCCGAACCTCCGCATCCACTTGCTCTTAGACGACAGTTATGTCGTAAACACAAGTCCCCTCCAGTAAGTTAACCTCAAACTCAGAAAGGATACCGAACCAAAAACATGAGGAGAGTATTTGGGGGCCATCGAGCTTCCAAAGAAAAACGGTCGAGATAGCCGAGCAAAAAAAGTGAAAACATCTCTTAGCATCCATTCAAACCTATTTATAGGCCCCTTCTGGAAGTCGAAGCACCACATTGGGTTCCTTCAAAAACGTCGTGTCGGCCCAAAATTCGAGGAAAATAATAATTACTAAATTATGAGAAATTTTATTCATAAAAAGAAATATATTGCAGTCGGGTCGTTCGCCGTCTTGGGCAAGACCAAATCTTAATTCATTAAACACATATACAATGCACGCACCCCAAATTTTTATTTCTCTATCTTTTCTTCTTTAGCACATACATGAGAAATCGAACTGGCCACCCGAAAATCAGTAGGTTTGCCCCTTAGGGTCATCACCTCAGCCCAGAGAGCTTCCAAGTCTATCACCTGAGCCTAGAGTATTTCCATTTCTACAACCTTGGCCTGAAGGACCTCCAATTTAGCAACTTGTGCCTGAAGGACCGCCATATCTGCTTATAAAACTGTCAACTCCTCTAAAAGATCTGAGCTAGAGGCTTCTCGTTGGAGGTCAGCAGCCCGAGCGAGGGAGTCCACGGTCTCATCCATATGACGAACTAAAGACCCATGAGGCTCCCCGCGTCCGACAGATTCCCTCTCTGGGTCAGATAAAGAGGTTAAAGCCGGAAGAGGCACTGAAGTGGATACCCCTTTGTTCGCGGCTTGAACAGAAGGATCGGCATAATCCACTAGCTCGATTTGGTATGCCTCCTCTAAAGATTGAGAGCCAATGATGGTGCAGTTTCCTCTTCAATAATTGAGCAAGTCTTACGAAAGTAAATGACAAAACCGAATGAAAAAGAATCTCAAAGTTATCAATCAATTGGTCCTTTTCCAATGTGCAAAAGCTCTTTACAGCGTGAGAAGGCGCAACACTGTGAAGATCCTTCTCGGACGATGGGAATGGAGGAACATCTTCCGTTGGTGGAGCCTCGGTTTTCATGGCCTCGGTTTTCATGGCCTCGTCTGCTAAGCAATGGAACAGATCATTTTCCATGAGAAGGGAATTACCTTGAGTGGTCTTCGAGGCTGAAGAGTGAAGAAGAGTGAAGTCTAGTGGTGGAAATTACGCAACTGCTCCCAAAGGTTCCCATTCTTAAGACGGTAGTTGGGTCGAGCGCTCCCCTTCCGACTTCTCTCTATAAGCGGTGCGGAGTCAGATGATTCACCAACCTCTTCCACCCGAGGCATTTTTGTGGTTGGTTGTTTGAATGGTTTTATTGATTCGACCAGCATTTTCTACCACCATTTTCTCCTCATCTCCTTTCCACTTCTTAGTCAGTTGCATCTCTTCACCTGTCATTTTATTAAGGAGGCAAGAACTATCAAGTTTCTTTTTCCTTTCATCTTCAGCAATAGGGGTTCTAGAAACAGAAAGTCCGAAAGCCTTCAGCAAAACCTCCTAACAGATTTTTTTTGGCACCTAACATGTTTGTTCGCCTAAATGGCTGACTCACAAGATGCGGAAAATAAGAAAAAATAAAAACACACTTAGCACCCTATTTATATGAAAAGGGGGCACATAAATCGGAGTATAATTTATAATGAAATTTATTAGTCATTATATGAATAGTTAAGTTATTTAATATTGTTATTTTTAAGACAACTGTTATTTTATAAGAAGAAAATCGAGAAACTAATTATGTATATCAGAAATACGCCTACACGAATCTTGAGAAGAAATGATTGGAAACAAAAAGAACATGAATTATTCGTGCAATTGATTGATTGGTTTCCAAGGTTGACCAAATGAATAGAATGAACAACCTGACAATTGCCACATAGGCGCATCAGCACCTAGTTCCCGATAATTTCCAGCATGAAAATTAGCAGTCGCCTAGGATGAAGTACTTCAGTATAGACACATAGACCGAAAGTAGGTTGCTTATCGGATTACGGTGATTTATCATCTGCCTGATGAAATAATCCTACCCAAAAGTGATGTCTTCACCTTCAGTCTCCAAAGAATGGGCGATCCAAGATTATTAAAAAGTGGTTGTATTTCTCTTTTTATTGTCATTTATTTTAAATACCATATATTGTATTTTTCTCATTATATAATTAATAAATGTTTAGTAAGAAAAATAAATAAATAAATGTTTGTTTTGCCTGAGCAAAAACACACCTTGTTCTAGTTGCGGCCTCCCACTGCATGGTGTGACCAGCTAACGACTGTGACTAGGGTTTCATGCAGTTTCGTCTGCGCAAGCCACTTACACAACTTTCACGTATCATTGGGCATTCGGTTGACTAGGTCTTTTTTTGCTCTCCTTCTTTCACACTATCATTGTTGGGTCTACATGTGATTCGCGATGATATTTATGGTTGCACTTGCAGCTAAATTTTTGAGTGAGCTATGTGAACCAGTGCAGTCCCGGCTTCCCAAGCTGTGAGACAACCTACTTCTTTTCGTGCATCATTCATGATTTCACCAACAATTAAGTTGTTTGATCAATTTAGTGTTTCGTCGCCCACCATCGTTCACGCCTTCACCATTGGGATTGCATTGTACTCATTCACCTCTATTGACATTAAAGTTTCCTCATAGAGTGAGTGATGTTATTGATCTTTTGTCCCTTTATTGCTCCTATAGTTCGTTGTCATGGTGTCCTCATCGATTAAGTCAGCAATTGAATCTTTCTCTCTCTCTCTCTCTCTCTCTCTCTCTCTCTCCAATATTCGTGGTCGTACACACTTGTTTCCATTGATCTAACTCACGAGAATTTCAATTATTGATTTATCAAAACCTCTTCTTATCTTAACTGTTCATGTGGGGAATTCTCTTAAGATATTGGTTCGAGGATGTCATCTCCTACCATAGAACCTTTGGTGCCCTTGGTACTTCGATGGTTTGTCCTCTTATTTTTAACCCATTCATTAAGCCTCCTCAACCTCAATCTTTGCACGCCTTTGCAAATTTTATTCGTTATTTGAATGTTGCAGAAGTTTTCTCCTCTGCAATCAACATTCTCCTCTATTATGTCATTAAACGTAAACAATCTTCAACATAAATAGCCTTCAACTTTCTCGGGTATGTCTGTTATCCTATTTTCTGATGAGAAGATTTCTATATTTGCTAGGCCATCCAACCTCCTAATTATTAGCAAATTCTCCAAGTCAACCAAAGATTGAGGTAATTTACAAGTTTGTATTGTACCTAAAGCTATTAGATGTCTACTCTATTGAGCTCACCAAATCTCGCCATGCCATCATAATACATAAGATTACTCTCACGGGTGATGTTACTATATTAATGGGCTCCTGATACGAAGGTTAAAATGATCTCATTTTGATTGCTCCNAACCTTATTCTGAATAACAACAGAAGTTTTTCAAACAGAGTGAATGAATTCCAAACCTATTATTTGCCCCCATAGACGGGTCAGCCTCTTCGGTTCCCTCTTCTTCTACTCTGACAGAGGAATCATCGATCTTCTTTCATTTTCTTGACGCCTTTTTTGAGNGACCTTATTCTGAATAACAACAGAAGTTTTTCAGACAGAGTGAATGAATTCCAAACCAATTATTTGCCCCCATAGACGGGTCAGCCTCATCGGTTCCCTCTTCTTCTACTCTGACAGAGGAATCATCGATCTTCTTTCATTTTCTTGACGCCTTTTTTGAGAGTCGATCAACCTTCTCTAATTGCCACTTTTTTCTCGGCCTCATCAAAAAGGACTCGCATCTCTTCTATCATGGGGTCATATTCCCTCGGGCTCAACATCCAACTACTGACAATTGTCGATCGAGTATGAGTTGCTTCATCGCCTTCACTTGAAGACAATTAATTTACTTTTCTTGAACGGGCCACCTACGACTCAAGTTGAAATGCCCCAATCATCACAAGCACTCCTCAAAAAAATAAGCTTCTAGTTTTTTATCTTGATCTCCAAGTAGATCAAATGGAACTTCCGGGCGATACCAAGACCATGTACCCATCTAGCTCGACCCGAAGAGAGAACAAATGAGAAAAAATTCACGCGACCAAGTGACGCTTCATCTGTGCAGGTAAATCGCGTATGTCGTCACTGTCGCAATTGAGTTCAACTTCACTTGAGCAAAGATAACACCATAAAAGTTGAAGATTGAACCAAACTCGATACAAAGTGGCAGTCAAAGCCCGCACTAGAACTAGTCTCGGTAGAAAATTAAATCATCACCCAAGCAGTCAGTGGCCCGAACCTCCGCATCCACTTGCTCTTAGACGACAGTTATGTCGTAAACACAAGTCCCCTCCAGTAAGTTAACCTCAAACTCAGAAAGGATACCGAACCAAAAACATGAGGAGAGTATTTGGGGGCCATCGAGCTTCCAAAGAAAAACGGTCGAGATAGCCGAGCAAAAAAAGTGAAAACATCTCTTAGCATCCNCGATCACTCAAAAAATCTAACCGAACCAAAAACATGAGGAGAGAATTTGTGGGCCATCGAGCTTCCAAAGAAAAACGGTCGAGATAGCCGAGCAAAAAAAGTGAAAACATCTCTTAGCATCCATTCAAACCTATTTATAGGCCCCTTCTGGAAGTCGAAGCACCACATTGGGTTCCTTCAAAAACGTCGTGTCGGCCCAAAATTCGAGGAAAATAATAATTACTAAATTATGAGAAATTTTATTCATAAAAAGAAATATATTGCAGTCGGGTCGTTCGCCGTCTTGGGCAAGACCAAATCTTAATTCATTAAACACATATACAATGCACGCACCCCAAATTTTTATTTCTCTATCTTTTCTTCTTTAGCACATACATGAGAAATCGAACTGGCCACCCGAAAATCAGTAGGTTTGCCCCTTAGGGTCATCACCTCAGCCCAGAGAGCTTCCAAGTCTNAAAAATAATAATTACTAAATTATGAGAAATTTTATTCATAAAAAGAAATATATTGCAGTTGGGTCGTTCGCCGTCTTGGGTAAGACCAAATCTTAATTCATTAAACACATATACAACGCACGCACCCCAAATTTTTATTTCTCTATCTTTTCTTCTTTAGCACATACATGAGAAATTGAACTGGCCACCCGAAAATCAGTAGGTTTGCCCCTTAGGGTCATCACCTCAGCCCAGAGAGCTTCCAAGTCTATCACCTGAGCCTAGAGTATTTCCATTTCTACAACCTTGGCCTGAAGGACCTCCAATTTAGCAACTTGTGCCTGAAGGACCGCCATATCTGCTTATAAAACTGTCAACTCCTCTAAAAGATCTGAGCTAGAGGCTTCTCGTTGGAGGTCAGCAGCCCGAGCGAGGGAGTNTTCCAAGTCTATCACCTGAGCCTAGAGTATTTCCATTTCTACAACCTTGGCCTGAAGGACCTCCAATTTAGCAACTTGTGCCTGAAGGACCGCCATATCTGCTTATAAAACTGTCAACTCCTCTAAAAGATCTGAGCTAGAGGCTTCTCGTTGGAGGTCAGCAGCCCGAGCGAGGGAGTCCACGGTCTCATCCATATGACGAACTAAAGACCCATGAGGCTCCCCGCGTCCGACAGATTCCCTCTCTGGGTCAGATAAAGAGGTTAAAGCCGGAAGAGGCACTGAAGTGGATACCCCTTTGTTCGCGGCTTGAACAGAAGGATCGGCATAATCCACTAGCTCGATTTGGTATGCCTCCTCTAAAGATTGAGAGCCAATGGTGGTGCAGTTTCCTCTTCAATAATTGAGCAAGTCTTACGAAAGTAAATGACAAAACCGAATGAAAAAGAATCTCAAAGTTATCAATCAATTGGTCCTTTTCCAATGTGCAAAAGCTCTTTACGGCATGAGAAGGCGCAACACTGTGAAGATCCTTCTCGGACGATGGGAATGGAGGAACATCTTCCGTTGGTGGAGCCTCGGTTTTCATGGCCTCGGTTTTCATGGCCTCGTCTGCTAAGCAATGGAACAGATCATTTTCCATGAGAAGGGAATTACCTTGAGTGGTCTTCGAGGCTGAAGAGTGAAGAAGAGTGAAGTGTAGTGGTGGAAATTACGCAACTGCTCCCAAAGGTTCCCATTCTTAAGACGGTAGTTGGGTCGAGCGCTCCCCTTCCGACTTCTCTCTATAAGCGGTGCGGAGTCAGATGATTCACCANCTAGTGGTGGAAATTACGCAACTGCTCCCAAAGGTTCCCATTCTTGAGACGGTAGTTGGGTCGAGCGCTCCCCTTCCGACTTCTCTCTATAAGCGGTGCGGAGTCAGATGATTCACCAACCTCTTCCACCCGAGGCATTTTTGTGGTTGGTTGTTTGAATGGTTTTATTGATTCGACCAGCATTTTCTACCACCATTTTCTCCTCATCTCCTTTCCACTTCTTAGTCAGTTGCATCTCTTCACCTGTCATTTTATTAAGGAGGCAAGAACTATCAAGTTTCTTTTTCCTTTCATCTTCAGCAATAGGGGTTCTAGAAACAGAAAGTCCGAAAGCCTTCAGCAAAACCTCCTGACAGATTTTTTTTGGCACCTAACATGTTTATTCGCCTAAATGGCTGACTCACAAGATGCGGAAAATAAGAAAAAATAAAAACACACTTAGCACCCTATTTATATGAAAAGGGGGCACATAAATCGGAGTATAATTTATAATGAAATTTATTACTCATTATATGAATAGTTAAGTTATTTAATATTGTTATTTTTAAGACAACTGTCATTTTATAAGAAGAAAATCGAGAAACTAATTATGTATATCAGAAATACGCCTACACGAATCTTGAGAAGAAANGTCATTATATGAATAGTTAAGTTATTTAATATTGTTATTTTTAAGACAACTGTTATTTTATAAGAAGAAAATCGAGAAACTAATTATGTATATCAGAAATACGCCTACACGAATCTTGAGAAGAAATGATTGGAAACAAAAAGAACATGAATTATTCGTGCAATTGATTGGTTGGTTTCCAAGGTTGACCAAATGAATAGAATGAACAACCTGACAATTGCCGCATAGGCGCATCAGCACCTAGTTCCCGATAATTTCCAGCATGAAAATTAGCAGTCGCCCAGGATGAAGTACTTCAGTATAGACACATAGACCGAAAGTAGGTTGCTTATCGGATTACGGTGATTTATCATCNATTGGTTTCCAAGGTTGACCAAATGAATAGAATGAACAACCTGACAATTGCCACATAGGCGCATCAGCACCTAGTTCCCGATAATTTCCAGCATGAAAATTAGCAGTCGCCTAGGATGAAGTACTTCAGTATAGACACATAGACCGAAAGTAGGTTGCTTATCGGATTACGGTGATTTATCATCTGCCTGATAAAATAATCCTACCCAAAAGTGATGTCTTCACCTTCAGTCTCCAAAGAATAGGCGATCCAAGATTATTAAACAGTGGTTGTATTTCTCTTTTTATTGTCATTTATTTTAAATACCATATATTGTATTTTTCTCATCATATAATTAATAAATGTTTAGTAAGAAAAATAAATAAATAAATGTTTGTTTTGCCTGAGCAAAAACACACCTTGTTCTAGTTGCGGCCTCCCACTGCATGGTGTGACCAGCTAACGACTGTGACTAGGGTTTCATGCAGTTTCGTCTGCGCAAGCCACTTACACAACTTTCACGTATCATTGGGCATTCGGTTGACTAGGTCTTTTTTTGCTCTCCTTCTTTCACACTATCATTAATGGGTCTACATGTGATTCGTGATGATATTTATGGTTGCACTTGCAGCTAAATTTTTTAGTGAGCTATGTGGACCAGTGCAGTCCCAGCTTCCCAAGTTGTGAGACAACCTACTTCTTTTCGTGCATCATTCATGATTTCACCAACAATTAAGTTGTTTGATCAATTTAGNGTTGGGTCTACATGTGATTCGCGATGATATTTATGGTTGCACTTGCAGCTAAATTTTTGAGTGAGCTATGTGAACCAGTGCAGTCCCGGCTTCCCAAGCTGTGAGACAACCTACTTCTTTTCGTGCATCATTCATGATTTCACCAACAATTAAGTTGTTTGATCAATTTAGTGTTTCGTCGCCCACCATCGTTCACGCCTTCACCATTGGGATTGCATTGTACTCATTCACCTCTATTGACATTAAAGTTTCCTCATAGAGTGAGTGATGTTATTGATCTTTTGTCCCTTTATTGCTCCTATAGTTCGTTGTCATGGTGTCCTCATCGATTAAGTCAGCAATTGAATCTTTCTCTCTCTCTCTCTCTCTCTCTCATATTCGTGGTCGTACACACTTGTTTCCATTGATCTAACTCACGAGAATTTCAATTATTGATTTATCAAAACCTCTTCTTATCTTAACTGTTCATGTGGGGAATTCTCTTAAGATATTGGTTCGAGGATGTCATCTCCTACCATAGTAACCTTTGGTGCCCTTGGTACTTTGATGGTTTGTCCTCTTACCATTCATTAAGCCTCCTCAACCTCAATCTTTGCATGCCTTTGCAAATTTTATTCGTTATTTGAATGTTGCAGATGTTTTCTCCTCTGCAATCAACATTCTCCTCTATTATGTCATTAAACGTAAACAATCTTCAACATAAATAGCCTTCAACTTTCTCGGGTATGTCTGTTATCCTATTTTCTGATGAGAAGATTTCTATATTTGCTAGGCCATCCAACCTCCTAATTATTAGCAAATTCTGAGGTAATTTACAAGTTTGTATTGTACCTAAAGCTATTAGATGACTACTCTATTGAGCTCACCAAATCTCGCCATGCCATCATAATACATAAGATTATTCTCACGGGTGATGTTACTATATTAATGGGCTCCTGATACGAAGGTTAAAATGATCTCATTTNATTTAAGATCCCCTCTAAGTGATTGTTCCTTCGGCAATTTGCTTTCCAAAGTTAAGCGTAAAATCCCCTCTAGGCAGTCTTCTCTGGACTAGCTCTCAAAATAAGTGAAATATTTTTTTTAGACCTAGTATCATCGTTTACCACTTAAGTCATGGTTAAAATCCCCTCTAGGTTGCATTTCTTAATGTATCCGGGTTTCCTTCACTCCTTAGGATTTAACATAAGNGTTTAAGATCCCCTCTAGGTGATTGTTCCTTCGGCAATTTTCTTTCCAAAGTTAAGCGTAAAATCCCCTCTAGGCAGTCTTCTCTGGACTAGCTCTCAAAATAAGTGAAATATTTTTTTTAGACCTAGTATCATCGTTTACCACTTAAGGTTAAAATCCCCTCTAGGTTGCATTTCTTAATGTATCCGGGTTTCCTTCACTCCTTAGGATTTAACATAAGATCCCCTCTAAGTGATCGTTCTTTGGTAGTTTTCTTTTAAGNCAATTTAGTGTTTCGCCGCCCACCATCGTTCACGCCTTCACCATTGGGATTGCATTGTACTCATTCACCTCTATTGACATTAAAGTTTCCTCATAGAGTGAGTGATGTTATTGATCTTTTGTCCCTTTATTGCTCCTATAGTTCGTTGTCATGGTGTCCTCATCGATTAAGTCAGCAATTGAATCTTTCTCTCTCTCTCTCTCTCTCTCCAATATTCGTGGTCGTACACACTTGTTTCCATTGATCTAACTCACGAGAATTTCAATTATTGATTTATCAAAACCTCTTCTTATCTTAACTGTTCATGTGGGGAATTCTCTTAAGATATTGGTTCGAGGATGTCATCTCCTACCATAGTAACCTTTGGTGCCCTTGGTACTTTGATGGTTTGTCCTCTTACCATTCATTAAGCCTCCTCAACCTCAATCTTTGCATGCCTTTGCAAATTTTATTCGTTATTTGAATGTTGCAGATGTTTTCTCCTCTGCAATCAACATTCTCCTCTATTATGTCATTAAACGTAAACAATCTTCAACATAAATAGCCTTCAACTTTCTCGGGTATGTCTGTTATCCTATTTTCTGATGAGAAGATTTCTATATTTGCTAGGCCATCCAACCTCCTAATTATTAGCAAATTCTGAGGTAATTTACAAGTTTGTATTGTACCTAAAGCTATTAGATGACTACTCTATTGAGCTCACCAAATCTCGCCATGCCATCATAATACATAAGATTATTCTCACGGGTGATGTTACTATATTAATGGGCTCCTGATACGAAGGTTAAAATGATCTCATTTTGATTGCTCCTTAAAGCCTTAGGTCACTCCATTTTGAATCTATTTTCAAGGCTCCGTCGACACTATCTTAATAAGTCAGCTTTATTTTCTTTCGTTCAATTGTTGAAAAGTCTTTACAAGTCTGCAACAACTTGTTTTTCTAAGCCTTTTATCGCTAGAGTATTGGTGCCATTGAACTTCAAAAAGAACAACNGATAAGGAAAAATCTCTGGTTAATATATATCCATAAATTTTAAGGATTTTTATTATTTGAATGATTGAATTCACTTCAAGATAATATTTTTTCCTCTCAGGATGATAAATAAAACTNAATAAGGGAAAATCTCTGGTTAATATATATCCATAAATTTTAAAGATTTTTATTATTTGAATGATTGAATTCACTTCAAGATAATATTTTTTCCTCTCAGGATGATAAATAAAACTTCAAATGACATATTTAATCATTTGCATAAAAATCTTTCAAGATTTATGTGGACGACACACCAAAACAAATTAATACCTAAAAATTTTTCTATACAACCATATACCTACATGCCATACAGACTACCAAAAAATCTTGTTGACATTCAATCACATCCTTTCGTCAATTGAATGGTAAGCAATCAATAGTATCTGACAATTGAGCAGCTAATAGCTTTATCATTTCAATAGTTATTAATAATGAAAACTGGAGAAAAGACAAAAATCCATGNAGCTTTCGTCAATTGAATGGTAAGCAATCAATAGTATCTGTCAGTTGAGCAGCTAATAGCTTTATCATTTCAATAGTTATTAATAATGAAAACTGGAGAAAAGACAAAAATCCATGAGCTTGCCCGCTTTAGCTAGCAATGCCCGGCTTCCTAAAATTTGTTATTGGAATGGAGATCAAGCCGCAATCTTCGTCTTACCTAGGCAATCATTCTGCGCCAAGTGTTCACAAGTAGGCCAGGCTTATTCTCAGATTTGTTCCCCGCTGCATTCTCTAGCTATCGTTTATTTATATAAGAACAAATCAAAATCAGCATTTATTAAATGGAGCAGCTGTTACCCTTTTTNTCACAAGTAGACCAGGCTCATTCTCAGATTTGTTCCCCGCTGCATTCAATAGCTATCGTTTATTTATATAAGAACAAATCAAAATCAGCATTTATTAAATGGAGCAGCTGTTACCCTTTTTNCACCATGGCTCCATAATGAAGCCATATACATCAAAGCAGTCTTTCTAAGCCAACCAGGCCAGGTCCTCCAATAAGTAGACCGCACAATTCGAATTTGTATCAAGGCAGAAAAACTTCTAAATGACAATCTTTTTTAACATATGTATTGCTTATTTTGTAGCTTTTTTATAAAGCTCAAGACCCTAGATCTCTATCTATAAATAATGAATCCCAAGGAAAGCTAGATTTTCTACCTTTTTTACTCCTTTTCCCCTTCACGTTGTCATTGTAACGTTGTCATTGTAGCATTGTAAGTCATATTTTATCATATCAGCTTCCTCTACCCATCTCTTTTCTAGACTTTCTAATTTTCTCTGAATTAATAAGATTTGGGTGTAACCCNCGATGGAAACATAAAAATAATTTTGAAGATTTTTTGAAGTATTAAAAATTAGGTATACCTTAAAAACAATTTTAGTGTACATTTTTTGTCGAATTAGTATTACAATGTACTCCCAATTGAGATAGACTCATCTTAAAGGGTGATAAAAGAGATAAGCACTTCAAGTAGGGCCCAATACTAGATCACGGATTTAAATCAACATGGACTTGCGAGTCGAGTTTGAAGATGATAGATCACTCGCCAGGCTGAAGAAAAAAAAACTCGCCTTGCTAGATTAAAGGCATCTGCACAGCAGCGACAAGGCATGCTTACACACCTATCACAATGAAGCATCTACCATGGCTCCATAATGAAGCCATATACATCAAAGCAATCTTTCTAAGCCAACCAGGCCAGGTCCTCCAATAAGTAGACCGCACAATTCGAATTTGTATCAAGGCAGAAAAACTTCTAAATGACTTAATCTTTTTTAACATGTGTATTGCTTATTTTGTAGCTTTTTTATAAAGCTCAAGACCCTAGATCTCTATCTATAAATAATGAATCCCAAGGAAAGCTAGATTTTCTACCTTTTTTACTCCTTTTCCCCCTTCACGTTGTCATTGTAACGTTGTCATTGTAGCATTGTAAGTCATATTTTATCATATCAGCTTCCTCTACCCATCTCTTTTCTAGACTTTCTAATTTTCTCTGAATTAATAAGATTTGGGTGTAACCCACATTCTAAGCAAGCCTGCAAACATGTTATGTTATTGAAGATATGTAAGTAGAGTAAAAATTAAAATAAAAAACAATTAAGGAATGACCAAAGAGTTTCTAATTATAGCAAATTTACAATAAGAAGCAAAATTGATTCCAAATCATTTTTGTACCCATAATGAAAACACTTATAAAGAATATTAAACAAAAATGTGCATTAATATAGTTTGAAAATAATAATTCTAATCGATGGGATAACTATAGAAATAGTTAGAGTAATTGAGAAAATGTCAAAAGATAGAAAACTTAAGAACAATAGAATAAATTCCCAATATATGGCATATAATTTTAATGAATGAGAAACTTATAATTAGACATTAAAGAAAGTTAGATACATATTATATAATTCCAATGTATTTACATAGTTAACACCTAAAATTTGATATTGACATTTATAAGACTCTTCGGAGACATCTGATAAAATTGGAACAATATAGAGAAGATTAGTCCGGTTCATGTGCAAGGATAACACGCAAAAATCGAGAAATTATATTGACATTTATAATATTTTTGTATAACGAACCTATGTTGGAAAAGATTGATGTACTATGCATGCAAATATGAAAAGTTTTGATGTTAGATATGTAAATAATACAAAATTATGTCATATGTANGACAAAAATGTGCATTAATATAGTTTGAAAATAATAATTCTAATCGATGGGATAACTATAGAAATAGTTACAGTAATTGAGAAAATGTCAAAAGATAGAAAACTTAAGAACAATAGAATAAATTCCCAATATATGGCATATAATTTTAATGAATGAGAAACTTATAATTAGACATTAAAGAAAGTTAGATACATATTATATAATTCCAATGTATTTACATAGTTAACACCTAAAATTTGATATTGACGTTTATAAGACTCTTCGGAGACATCCGATAAAATTGGAACAATATAGAGAAGATTAGTCTGGTTCATGTGCAAGGATAACAAGCAGAAATCGAGAAATTATATTGACATTTATAATATTTTTGTATAACGAACCTATGTAGGAAAAGATTTATGTACTATGCATGCAAATATGAAAAGTTTTGATGTTAGATATGTAAATAATACAAAATTATGTCATATGTATGTAAATGCCCCTGTAAATTAATACTAGTAAGAGATAAATTCCTGCCTAAGAATGATAGATTTAAGTTTCTCGAGTTTATTATACAAAAAATACGAATATAATTTGTAAAAAAAATTTTAGGAGTTTAAAATGGATAAATATCCAAAAAAATATATTATTTGATAAGTGGATGTCATAAAGATAAGGATCCAGGCATTAACTATTGAAAAAAACTATTGCCACAAAGTTGAGCAAGATAGATATGAGAATGTTAAGATGGATGTGTGTCAAAACATAAAATGAGAAATTAAGAAATAAATTTATCAAAGAAAAGTTAAAAAGGCAGCAATTGAAAATAATGTAATCGAATAGGGAATTTGATGGCTTGAACATGTAACACAAAGTGTCAAAAAAAGCATGCATTAGACAAGCAAATAAAATTTGAGGAAATTTTGGAAAAGGAGGGGCGGTTGAAAAGTAACATCGATAAAATTTGTTCTTAAAAATGATTAACACCATAAACAGCACATAACAAACAAAAAGAAAAAAGAGAAGCCACTAAGCCAACCCAAAATAGTTAGGATAAGACTAATGATGATGAAGTTAAAGAAAATCATATTTGTGGTCCTCTATTTTCTTAAATTCATATCCAAATATTCAAGATTCTAACAATTACTTTAATATGCATGGCCACAACAACGATGAAGAAGCTACAAGAGAATATATGAGAACTTTTTCTGAANCTAAAGAAAATCAGATTTGTGGTCCTCTATTTTCTTAAATTCATATCCAAATATTCAAGATTCTAATAATTACTTTAATATGCATGGCCACAACAACGATGAAGAAGCTACAAGAGAATATATGAGAACTTTTTCTGAAAAACAACATCAAATTAAGCTTAATCCAAGGAACATAGATCCTCAAAGAAGCAAAACATAAAAAAATATAAATAAAAAACTGAACGAACTAGTTACCAGTCATCATTAGATCCAGATGGAGTGACATAGAGTGAGCCACTCCTTCTCCAGCTCTCCAACAACCTTTTATTGTTTGAATTATCAGCTTGTCCACCTCTTACCCGGCTGCAATGTAGGACAACAAGAGGCAACTTATCTGATGAACTCATCTGACGGAGTTCATTAACAATATAGTTTAGCTGCATATGTTACACAAAATGTATGTTACCCTAAACCCTAAAACATAAAAAAGAACCAAATATCAAATTCTAGCCAGCTTTTCACTGCATTGAAACTATATAACAGCTCATTTGAAATAACATTACCTGGAAAAAACTGAATTTGTGTTGATTATTTAGGCCAACATTTGCACCATCTATGACTGCATCAAATGGCCCATACCGGTCAAGCCACGACTGTAAACAGTGAGCAAATAACTTAAACTTAACTTCCTCAATTCATCATAGCAATTTCCTAATTAAAATAAAATAAAAGAGCTAGAAACTCTCAGGAAACTGTAATGGTCTACAGTGCTCTTCATCTGCCAACTCAAACTGTTGGAAGAAGGCTAATGATGATCATAATCTGCCCTTAATAAGAGATAAGACTAAAACATGTTGTAATGCAACTTCTCCAATTTTATTGTGGGATATTTCAGGAAGATAAGCATTGCAATGATAGAAAGAAACTCTGTTTTCATAATGAGATCAGTGAAATTCAGATGTTTATTGCAGCAGGAAGCAAGTCTGGTTACTGATTTAGCTACAAAAAGGGAATTGGAATCGATCTTGCATCAAAACTTCAACCAAGTTGTCCAAGTAAGAACATTGCATTGGATTGATAGGGTATTTAACCCGTTTCCAAAAACAAATTGAAGTGCAAACCCAATAGATCAACATTTTCTATTACCATCAAGAAAGTGGTATTCATATTGCAAATAAAATGATCTGTTTAACTCACGGATTAGTGCAAGATGAGAAACTGCAACAAACAAGAAATCAAGTAGAACAATTAAAGGTACTTCGATAAGCATAAAATTCAGAGGCACTGTAACTAAAACACCAACAGGTAATCTCCTATATTTAAAAAGAGTAATAATAAGAAATCCAAAAGAGAACAAATATAAAGAGGCAAAGTTCCATATATGCATTCTATTTCATCAAGACCTAAAACAAAAAATATTAAAAAAAAGAAGTTTCTACACAATGAAAGGTAAAGAAGCTAACTTGTAATGTTAATCCAGCTTCCACTAGAATTTTAACGAAGGTATCCTTCAGCCTTCATTCAATCAAACAGGAAATGAGAATCATATGTGTGCATATGAATCAAACGAACAGAAGTGTAATAGTGCTCTACTACTATTATAAATAACCAACATAAATAACGTGAAAAATGCACAATCAGTCCAACCTGGAAACCTGTAAAATCCGCCTTAGCCTCCTTTTGACTAGCCAGTTCGGCCAATGATCTTGCGAACACCTCAGTCTCCACAGGATCTATATCTATAGACATCATCCTATCCCTACACCGCCTGCACACACCTTCCTTATCCATTTCACTCCTCCCGACACTCCATTGCCCTTTACCTAACCACCCCTGTCCATGCCACCCTCCTCCTCCTGTTACCACCCCTTTATTGACCATCTCCACGTCCCACTCGTGAAGTCCAAATCCTTCCGCCTGCACTGAATTAAACCATCCTTCAATCAACTCAGCTGTCGTCTCGGACACCATCCTCAATTCGGCCCTCATCCTGTGCAACAGCCGGTAGACATCTTCTCCCCTCCCTAGCTCGGAATTGAGACGGAAGAGAGCTGCTAGCTCCAGTTCCTCGGCAGCAACCTTTGCCTCGACCATGTGAGCCTCGAGCTCCTGGGCCTTCTCAACGTCGCCTTTCTCGCAGAAGCCGAAAAGTGCGGGGCCGTAGCTGCGGAGGCGTGGGGTAATGCCTGCGGCGGACATGGTCTTAATGAACTGAAAGGCAAGGTCGGGATCGCCACGGGCGGCGGCAAGGCGGACGAGGGTAGTAAAGGTGGCCTCGTTTGGGACGACGCCGTCGACTGACATCTGACGGAAGATTTCAAAAGCACGGTCAGCCTCGGAAGGGGTGGCGGAGAGATGGGAGCACAGGTAGAGCAGGACATTATAGTGGTGAAGGGATAGCGGGATGGAACCGGCGCGGGCGGAGTCGTAAAGGCGGAGGGCCTCGGAGACGTCTCCTTGCTTCGAGCACATATCAAGGTGGTGGCGAAGGAGGTTCTCCGGCGTCTCACGTCGAGCCTTTTTGGATAATTTGAGGGTACTGTTGGCAGCGGAAGTGGTGGAAATCGGAAAGGACATGGTGGAAGGGTTTGTTAAAGAGAGGTGTTTGAAGTTATGCCGAATAAAAGGACGGGAGATATGACGGTGAGAGCGACGAGAGGCATGGGTTACGGCGTGAAAGAAGGAAGAGGGGCAGCGGATTAGAGAGGAGCGGAGGAAAATTGCCGGAGGCATTCCTGTTTCTCTCCTGCTCTCGTCGTGAAGCGAGATGGAAAGTGGTGAGTATCCAGCGAGGGAAAAAAATTGTGTGGAAAAATTTCTATCCTGAGAAGTACGGATCTGTTTGCCGCAGCTTTTTCAGCTGCAGTTGTAGATGAAAAAAAAAATTTGAGATAGAAACTGCAACAAGAAATCAAGTAAGATCATTTAAAGCTACTTCGATAGGTATAAAATGCCTATTGACACTTCTGGCGGGTTACAGCTTAGAAAAGTAGAGAAAAACGAGAGAGCATGAAGTGCAAGATGTAACCCTAGAAAAGTAGAGAAAAACGAGAGAGCATGAAGTGCAAGATGAAAAGTGTAGAGAAAAAAGATCTGTTCTTTTATTATTTATACTTTAGCCAGCTTTATTGGGGGCTTTACTAGTCATTATTTTATTATTTTGTCATTATTTGATTAGGGGCATTACAAATCAATATTATCATCTTTGACACATTTTCATAATTATAACTTATATTTATTGGACATATAGAGNCTGTAGATGAAAAAAAAAATTGAGATATAAACTGCAACAAGAAATCAAGTAAGATCATTTAAAGCTACTTCGATAGGTATAAAACGCCTATTGACACTTCTTGCGGGTTACAGCTTAGAAAAGTAGAGAAAAACGAGAGTATGAAGTGCAATATGAAAAGTGTAGAGAAAAAAGATCTCTTCTTTTATTCAAGAAATTGTTGGTATTTATACTTTAGCCGGCTTTATTAGGGGCTTTGCTAGTCATTATTTTATTATTTTGTTATTTTTTGATTAGGAGCATTACAAATCAATATTATCATCTTTGACACATTTTCATAATTATAACTTATATTTATTGGACATATAGAGGGAAGCTTTGATCTTTATCGATGGTGTCTTATTAAAATACTCTTTTAGAATAGCCCCCACAAGCTCAGTCATTAAGACCCTAAGGGTGTCTTCTTCTCTTCATAGTTCGGTCACTCACTATAGTGAGATGGTCGTTGATCAGAATATCAGGTCTGACCCGATTATTTCTGATTATTTCTACCTTCATTATGATTTTTACTATGTTGATTTATTGTAAGTCTCAAGTCTTCTAAAAGTTTTACGAAACTTATTATCAATTATAAATACCATACAAATAATTTTGATGATCATTGAAATAATTTTTACGTAAAACCTTTTAAGTCAAATTTTCATGCTTGAGGATTATCATCATAAACCCTAAATTATCGTTTTCTTCCACGTGTCAATCCAGTGATCCAAATTGCATTATGTAAGTTACATGATCTTCATAATTACAAATGAAGATCATGCAAACCAGTTTGATGGTTGTTGGATGTCATTTTTTTCTTGAAATTTTGTTCTTATGGTTTCCATGCACGAAAAATAGTCATACATAAATATTTTTTAATGATTTATTATTTTTTAAAATGAANCTGATTATTTCTGCCTTCATTATGATTTTTACTATGTTGATTTCTTGTAAGTCTCAAGTCTTCTAAAAGTTTTATGAAACTTATTATCAATTATAAATACCATACAAATAATTTTGATGATCATTGAAATAATTTTTACGTAAAACCTTTTAAGTCAAATTTTCATGCTTGAGGATTATCATCATAAACCCTAAATTATCGTTTTCTTCCACGTGTCAATCCAGTGATCCATTATGTAAGTTACATGATCTTCATAATTACATATGAAGATCATGCAAACCAGTTTGTGGTTGCTGGATGTCATTTTTTCTTAAAATTTTGTGCTTATGGTTTCCATGCACGAAAAATAGTCATACATAAATATTTTTTAATGATTTATTATTTTTTAAAATGAACTTTGTCATTACATTTATATTGTCAAAATATTTCAAATGAGTTACTCTACATTTAATTTGAACTCCAATTGGAGGTCCATTAAGCCAAAGAATAATTGGGAGAGATAAATTTGATAAAAATATAATTTGACCATAACTACCTCAACATGACTTCAAATGAACCTGAGACATCAATTAATGTTGTTCTAAAGTCAAAAATATATAATTTGGACTAAGATAATAAATTATAAAGTTTTGCTCAAAATCTACCATTTTNAATGATAAATTTGATAAAAATATAATTTGACCATAACTACCTCAAAATGACTTCAAATGAACCTGAGACATTAATTAATGTTATTCTAAAGTCAAAAATATATAATTTGGACTAAGATAATAAATTATAAAGTTTTGCTCAAAATCTACCATTTTATCTCTAAGTGTTTGAACCCACTTTGACAATATATTTTTTCATAGAGTTTGAATTAATAAAAAATCACTTGGATCATTAAATTCCTCTTATTTTTCTTCTTCAAATGATTTAAAATAAATTTTCTGGTCATAACCAACTCCTAACCACCTTGTAACAACTTCCCTAACCGTCCAACCTCTTTAAATGTTTATATCTTTAATTAGAGAACTTCTTTTTCAAAATAATTTGAACCANCTAAAGTGTTTGAACCCACTTTGACAGATATATTTTTTCATAGAGTTTGACTTAATAAAAAATCACTTGGATCATTGAATTCCTTTTACTTTTCTTCTTCAAATGATTTAAATAATTTTTTTGGTCATAACCAACTCCTAACCACCTAACCGTCCAACCTCTTTAAATGTTTATATCTTTAATTAGAGAACTTCTTTTTCAAAATAATTTGAACCATCCCATTCATTGTCTTGTCCTCTTCAAAATAGCCTAAACTTGCATTTTTTTTTTCATAACTAAACTAATTACCTAGACCTAATAATAATTAAATCCATCCATTGATCACATTAATAGAACCTAAATTAATTTAATTGATTTGTAATAATTTAATTAAATAATTTAGCCATTTATTTAATTAATTAAAATAATTAAATCCCAATTCTATAATAAAATTATTAATAAAATACTCAAACTCTAAATTAATCTAATAATCCACTATATGCATTAATAATTAAATTAAATAATAAATATCTTAATTAAAATATTAATTAAATATTTAAATATATTTTGTAGTTAAATT
>JXCR01121432.1:110344-133692 GCA_002079205.1 Phalaenopsis hybrid cultivar
TGCCTAGCCGGTCTTCAAAACTATTCAAACTTTAAATTAGCCAATGTTCTTTATAGCATCTCTAGTAAGGGTAAAGAATATTATTGCTCCTATTTAAAACAACAAAATTCCTATACTTGTTACTAATTCATAATAAGAAGAAATATATTTTAATATTAAGTACTTTTCTTTTACAAAAACTTTAGTTATCTTTTTAAGTTGTTACTGTTTGGTTAAAGTATCAAAAATACTAAAAATATTTAAATTTTAAATTTCTGCAAAAATCATTTTTAGTTTAAGTGATTATCTCTTTAAAAATAGAAAAACTTTCTAAAAAGTGCATATTGCATAATCTTCCCTGTGGATTTGATATTCAGGTCTTAATCAAAAAGTCATATATTACTTCATAACAATACGTATACTTGCGTAGTATCCCAATAAAAATATATATAAATTAATAAGTTAAATTTTTATTTTTCTTTAGGATCAAATTTTTAGTTTTGTTGTAAAATAAGGAAATATAAGTGAAAAATACCATCAGAACTATTGTTATAATGTGCATAAGCATTAAGTCGGAATCAATAACCATAGGCTACTTCATTCTAAGGTATTCACACTTGACTAGGGGATATGTTTATTATTTTTCATGTCCTAGTACATAACAATAAATAAGTACATGAACTAACCTAGGCGTTTATACTAAGAATAACTTGGGGTAGGTCCATGGCCCTTGGCTTGGGTTAGTTAACCTAAGTTTCATGTCGGATCTACCTAGGTTTAGTTCTTGTTCGTTATGTCGGTGTGTTTTAGATATTTATTTGAACTTCAAAATTTGCTTTAATGTCTTGTTTGATTCTTAGGTATGTCAGTTATGTTGAGAAATCAAGATTTTCAATATTTTGATTTTTCTTTTAAATTTTTTATTTTGGATGTTTGTGAAAAGAACCATCTAGTAAGAGGTTTTTACCTTTGTTTTATTTTATGTATTTTTTATTATTTTTCTATTTTTTTCAAGTATAAAATGACATATGAAAGAAAACAAAGCATAAAACTACATATGAAATAACAAATATAAAGTAGTACTTAGCCTTGGATTAGACTTTGGATAGGTTTGAGCTGAGGTACTGTAAGAATTAACTAGTTTAGGTCAGGGTTTAACTTGGACTAGCTTGGGATAGATTGGATTGAATTTGGATTAACCTTGGTTAATGATACAACTAAAATATATAGTCTTTATGTACACATTTTTATACCTATTTTTGAGACAGTGCGATTTAATGAAAGACATTTATGTATTTTTCTTTCAGGTACAATCAAATGGATGAAAAATGGTGAAAGGAGTGAAAAAAGTCAAATTTGGAGCAAAAATGAAGAAGGTGTAAAAATAAGTTAAGGCACCTAAGCGGACAGGACTGGCGCTTACGCACCAATTAAACAAAGAGAGTCGCACCTAAGCTCCAAATACCTTGCACTTAAGCGCTGAAAGTAGTTACTTGATGATTATTTGAATTTGAACAAATTTTTGAAGAGGTGTTTGAAGCAACCTTTGGAGAAAACGTGGGAAATAATTAATGGTCACAACAATTCATTCAATTGCCTTTGAAAGAAGGCAACTTCTAGAAGATTCATTAAATGGAGACACATTTTGTAGAGACATCAAGGAACCTTTTGGAAAATTATAAAAGAAGACTTAAATTGAAGAAATCATCATCATCCACGAGATCCATTTAAAGCCAACCACCACACGCCGCCACCTACTTTTATTTTTATTTTAAGTTGTAGTTTGTATTATAAGTGAAGGAAAAGATTCAAAGGAACTTCAAAACTTTGGTGGAGAGGATTTTGAGATAAGTTTTCATCTTAGTGACTACATTTGGTTTTCATTTAGACTTCCTATTTGTGTGCATGATTTCTACTTTCAAATTCAAGTGTGATTGTGTTTTCTCCATGAATTTTGAATAGTTTTATTTATCTTTTTCCTTAAAATGATAAGTGATTAAGTATTGGATGAAAGTTATGTGTAGTATTAATCGTTAATGTTGGAAGAAGTTGTGATGATTTTAAAAGTTGTACTTAATTTACTTCTTGATTTGGTCAATTAAGATGTTAATACCTATTGTGAGAACATGTAAGATCTGAGATGGTATTATCTCAGTCAACAAATGGTAAGAATCATATTTAATTTTATGGATGAGAATATAATTCATGGGGTTGAGTGCAATAAATTAAGGAAATAAACTTTGAAGGGTGTAGACTTAGAGGACTTTAGAGTTTCAGGCTAAAGCCCCTAATTTGATTTGTAGTTTTAGCTTTTGATACGAGATGTTAGCGCCCAGGTAGAGGAAAAAGAGGGAACTCTAGAGTGAGAGCTAATATCTTCCTTACCTAACCCTTTTTCAAGACTATTCAAATTGTAGATTAACCAATGTTCTTTATAGCATCTCTACTAAGGCTAAAGAATATTGTTGCACTTATTTGGCACAACACAATTAGCATACTTCCACAACAAAATTCCAATACTTGTTATTGATTCATGATAAGGAAAAAGATATTTTATTTATATTTCCTTCATTTTGCAAATATTTAGTTTAGTTAATTGGTTGTTTAATTTACTTTTAATTATCAAAAATCACAAAAAGAATCAAACTTTCATTCATATTATAGCATCTAGAGTTTAAGTAAGAATATTTTGCTAAGTAGAATTTTGTTATCTAATTTCTTTTTATTTTAGTTGCATATTGTAATTTTTTTCTAAAGGTTCGATATTCATGGCTTGATAAAAAATTTCTATATTACTTGATAACGATACGTCTACTTGCGTAGTATCCTATATTTAAATATTATAAGTTTATTCTTACTTGCATCGAAGCCAAGTTCTTACCTAGCTTTTGTTTAGGAACAAGTTTTTTGGCACCGTTGCAAAGAAAGAATTATGAGTAAAGAAGAATTGAGAATATAATCACATACATCACATTAATATATATAAAGAGAATCAGAATCAAGTTCTTGGCGTCATTGTTGGGGAAGATGATACACCAAAAATATATGCATTTTTAGACCCATATTTTATACTCATTTTTGGTGATATTATTTTAATGGAAGGTATTTTGATGTTTTCTTGTAGGTTATTGATTTTTAGGACTTAAAGCAAAAAGGAAGATATTTTGATGTTTCTTGCAGGTTGTTTCTTTTTAGGGCTTAAAGCAAAAAGAAAGCAAAAAAGATGAAATTTGGAGTCAAAATTACGTTTTTGAATAAATGCTCAGTGTTGGCAGAGTCGAGGTCAGCGTCGATGACGCAAAACAACTTAAGGCTGGAGATTTTTACTCAGCGTCGACGGCGCTAAAGGCAGTGCAGACCCCATTTCTAGAAGGTTCCATGTATTTAGATGATTTTTTGAAGAGTTTTTGGAGGCACCTCTTGGAGAACTGACATTGGGCTTTATCTGGGGACGAATTTCATCAGAAAAAGGGCTCCTCTATGTTTTTCACTCCTCTACGTTCATTTTTCCCACCACATCATTCCATTTCACTACCATATTGGAGTCAATTTTTTATTTTGCTTTCATAGTTTAGAGTTTTTGTGGTGAGATTTAGTGTGAAACTTTCTGTAAGAGAGTTGGAGAAGGAGAAAAGTGAGAGATATCTTCTTCATGCATTTCTAAGGAAAGGCTACAAAGGATTTGCTTTGAGAAATAGTTTTCAAATAAGTATTGTTTGTTTATCGATGTTGTATGAACATTCTTTTATATATGAAATTTGTGTTTTGTTATTTCTTTCTCATGTAGTCTGAGTAGTTCCCTCTATCTTTCTCCATACTCTGAGATATGGTGGAATGAAGAGATAATATGGATGTGCCAATATTAAAATGTAAAATAAATTGTGATGATTTTTTAACTTTGAACTTAATTTACTTTTTGATTTGGTTAATTGAATTGTTAAAATGTGTTGTGAAACATATGATCCGGGAAATGAAGTATGAGTTCTACAACAAAGTGAGAATCACATTTAAGTCCATGAAGGAATATTTCGTTCATGGAATTAAGTGCAAATAAAGAGGGTCACATTTGATTTCATGAAGGAGAAATTTGTTTAAGAAATTAAGTGTAAATAAATAGGGAAATATTCTTTTTTGGGTGTAGAATTGGAGAATCTTCATTTGATTTCATGGAGGAGAACATCGTTCATGGAATTAAGTGCAAGAAATATTCTTTGTTAGGTGTGGAGAAGAAATTTGTTCATGGATTTAAGTGCAAATAAATAGGGAAATATTCTTTGTTGGGTGTAGAATTGGAGAACCTTTATGATAACAGACTAAAATCTTCAATTCGATCTTATTGTTTAAAAATTGAAACGAGAGCTAGCCTTCAGGTGAAAGGAAGTGGGAGCTCTGGAGTGGGAACCGGTATCCTCCTAGCCTAGCCATGGATTTAGGGACTAAACACTGAGATTAGCCAATGATTTTCTATTTCCTATTTGGCACAAAACATATTATGAACATTTATCTCATCTCATTTTATCATAGCTTCATTATAGTGGGAAGGATGCTTTTTCACATAAATTTTTTTTTACATAAACATAGTTAATAGATTAGTATTTACTATTTTAAACTTTACATTTTTTATTTGATAATAATTTAAAATTTTAATTTTTGATTACATCTCAACAATTGAAATTAGTGACAGTGATTTCATTTGACTTTCTGTGAATTTCCTAGCAAATTTATCATTTCCAATTTAAACCTTCCCCGTGGGATCGATATTTGAGGGCTTAAATATAAAGTCCATTTTTACTTGATAACGATATCTATACTTGCATAGAATCTGAATATTAATTGATAATACTTATTTAAATTTTACACAATATATCGCAACAAAGAAACTAGATCAAGTTTTTGGCACCGTTGTCGAGGAAGATAATAGTTAATTTAAATAGTTTTGATAAATTAGAAAATTTAGAGATAATATATATATCATAAAAAAACTAAAAAATTAAAAAATCAAAAATCTAAAAAGAAATATTTTTATTAAAGTGTTTATTTTACTTTGCTTACTTTATTTGTTTATGCAAAATATTAGATCTAAAGGTTTAGTACCTTACGATTCAGAATTAGAACGTATTATTAGAAAAATTTGAAAACAACAAGGAGAAATTGAAAATTTTGTAAGAAATGGCGAATAACTTAGATAATCTAATAAATGAAAATCTATAAAGATCTTTAAAATATTATGCGAATCCGACAGCAGATGAACTTCACTTGACTATTCAAAATCCTGATGTTGCGGCTAATTCATTTAAGCTTAAACCTGCTATTATTTAGATGGTACAAAATAATCAGTTTGGAGGATCACCTACTGAAGATCCTAACTTACATCTTGCTAGTTTTCTTTAAATTTGTGCTACATTTAACATGATGGAGTGTCTAATGATGTTGTTAGGCTTAGAATTTTTCCTTTTTCATTAAGGGATAAATTGTCTAATGATGCTGTTAGGCTTAGACTTTTTCCTTTTTCATTAAGGGATAAAGCTAAGGCTTGGTTAAATTAGTTAGCATCTGGATCTATTAAAACTTGGGGGGAATTATCACAAAAATTCTTGGCTAACAATTTTCCACCCTAAAAAATTGCTAAACTTGAAAATAGTATTACATCTTTTTGTCAGTTTGAAGGAAAATCGATATATGAAGCCTGAGAAAGATTTAAAGATCTTCTTAGAAAGTGTCCACACCATGCTTTACCAGATTGGTTAATAATTCAAATATTTTATAATGGATTAGTAGAATAACTTAGATCTATTATAGATGCTGATGCGGGTGGTTCATTATTGTCAAAACCTTTTGATAAAGCATATTCTTTAATTGAAGAAATGTCTACTAATAATTTTTAATGGCCCTCTGAAAAGGTAAATCCTAAGAGAGTAGCTAGTATTCATGATTCTGATACAATGTCTATTTTGGCATCTCAAATTACTGCTATTTCTAAAAAGATTGATCAAATGGGAGTGAATTATTCTCAAATACCCCAGTATTAGAGGAGAATTCACTAGGAAAAATTATTGATACTCAATCATCTTATGAAACTTTAAACACTATAAATAATTGAAATAACAATCCCTATTCTAACTATTTTAACCCTAGATGGAAAAATCTCCCAAGTTTCAGTTGGAATAATTATAATAATTTGGTGAATCCATCTGGAAATCTGAACAATCAAGGAAATACTAAGTTTCAACTTTATTATCCTCCAGGATTTAACTCCAACCCTAACTTTCAAGTTAATGCAAAGAAGTTGACGATGGAAAAAGTAATGTTGAAAATGGGAAATCAAATACACAATCCAGGGGCTACTATTAGAAATATTAAAAATCAATTAAGATATATTGCTATTGCACTTAGTAATATACCTTATGGAATTCTTCCAAGTACTGTGGAAGTTAATCCAAAAGATCAAAATAAAGAGCAAATTAAAGTATTTAATTATGAAGTGGAAAAGAAGTTGAAACAAGGATCCAAAAAGAAACTGATGTTGCTGAAGAGAAGAAAGAAATGGAAAATGATTAATAGGAAAATGAACAAACACAAGTCCTTGTAGAAAAACCATTACCTCCGTTTCCTCAAAGACTGAAGTGAAAAAGTAAATATAAACAATTTACAAAATTTTTGGAAATCCTAAAGAAGTTATCGAAAAATATTCTTTTTGTTGAAGCTTTGTAACAAATGTCAAGTTATGTGAAATTTATGATGTATTAAACAAGAAAAGAAAGTTTACAGATCATGAGACAGTTGCACTCAGTGAAGAGTGTAGTGCTATTATTCAGAAAAAACTTCCTGAAAAATTAAAAGATCCTGGTAGTTTTACTTACCTTGTGCAATTAAAGAAAAGTTTTGCAAAAAAGCTTTATATGATTTAGGAGTGAGTATCAATCTTATGCCTTTATCAATTTTTAAACGTTTAGATTTAGGAAAAATTTCTCTTACTATTGTAACTCTTTAGTTAGCCGATCGATCAATACTTTATCAAAAAAGAGTTATAGAAGTTGTGCTAGTAAAAGTGGATAAATTTATTTTCCCTGTAAACTTTATAATATTGGATATGGAGGAAGATAAAGAGATTCCTATTATTTTAAGGAGACCATTTCTCACAACAGGGAGAGATGTAATAGATGTGCAAAAAGGAGAATTAATAATGAGGGTTAATGATCAAGAAGTAAAATTTAGAGAGCTGTGATAGATGTGTAAAAAGGAGAATTAATAATGAGAGTTAATGATCAAGAAGTAACATTTAATAATACAAAAGCTATGAAATATCCTGCAATAGAAAAAGACAATGAATGTTTTAGGATGGAAGTTACTAATTATCGCTATGAAATATCCTACAATAGAAAAGATAATTAATGTTTCAACTGATTATTTAATTATTGAGCAGTTTAAGAATGAGTTCAAAGATAAATTAAAGCAAGGAAAAATTTTTGATACTGAAGATGAAATAAAATAAGAAGATTTGGATTATATTAAGGGCAAATTTGAAGCATTAGACTTGCTGGAAAATGATAGCAAAAACATTATTCCTTTAAGTATTAAACCATTTGAACTTGAATTGAAGATATTACCGGCTCATTTAAAATATGTATTTTTAGGGGAGTTATCTACATTGCCTGTTATTATATCTTTTGAGTGAACTGAAATTCAGGAACAAAAGTTGATGGAGATGTTGAAAAAGTATAAAAAGGCTTTTGGATAGACTTTAGCGGATATTAAAGGAATTAGTCCTTCAATTTGTATGCACATAATTTTATTAGATGAACAGTATGAACCTAAAGCGGATCCTCAGAGGAGATTAAACCCAATAATGAAAGAAGTTGTTAAAAAAGAGATTTTAAAGTGGTTAGATGCTGAAATTATATATCCTATTTCAAATAGTACTTGGGTAAGCCCAATTCACTATGTTTTGAAGAAAGGAGGAGTGACTGTTGAAGAAAATAAAAAAAATTAATTAATACTAATAAGACAAGTAATTGGTTGGAGAATTTGCATTGACTATAGAAAACTAAATATGACCATAAAAAAAGATCACTTTCCCTTACCCTTTCTAGACCAAATGTTGGATAGATTGGTTGTGAACAAATATTATTACTTTTTTGATGGATATACCAGATAAAATCAAATTCCAATTGCTCCAGAGGATCAAGAGAAAACAATGTTTACAAGCCCATACGAAATATTTGCTTTTTGTAGAATGTCTTTTGGACTATGCAATGCACCTGCAACATTTTAAAGTGCATGATGTCAATTTTTAGCAATTTTATAGAGCATGGAATGAAAGTGTTTATGGATGATTTTTTTTGTTTTTGGGACTTCATTTGAGTTATGTCTTAATAATTTAGAAAAAATTCTAGAAGAATTGTCGGCGATATTTTTGGTTGGGGGGAGTTGCTCGTAAGAAGCTATCGGTCACCGAAATCGAAATCACGTCGCTCGCTTCAGACGAACATTTTAATTTACATATATATTTAGTTTTAGAAAAATATGAAATCAAACTGACACCATATTTTTCATAGTTTAAATGAAAGTGCGTTGTACCTCAAATCCTGTATCTATCCACAAGGATAAACACAAGACTTGAGGATGAGGCTCGATCAAATAAACTAAAGAATATATGACATCCGTTTGGTTTACAAAATTGTTTTATTTGCTAACAACTTTCCCTATTTAATGTAAGAATTAAATAGGGTTTATATTAAGCTGGGTTCGAGAAAAACTTCCTATAAAGGCAAACCCCTATAGTTAATTACATATTAAATGACCACAGTCACTTAAGAAGACTCTCAATAAAAATCAGGAAATATTATCTTCATGGAATTTCAAAGGGTAGGACTTTTCAATGAGATCGGACAAAGAGGTGTGAAATGGGATTGGTTCAAATTTGGAATATTTTGTTGTAGAGTCCAAATGAGGAAGAACTAGGGGATGTCATGGATCCAGAGGAGAACCCCGGTGACTTCCCAAGCTATCCTAATGTTTGGTTTCAGTTTTAAGGAGAAATATTTAGGTGTTTCATCCTGCTAATTTTATTAGTTAGGGCTTACATTCGTGTGAAACTATCACACAAATAGCCTGGAAGAAGTGAGGATTTAGGTCATGACAAACGACAACCTCAGAATCCTAAGGCGAGTTAGGGCTTATATTGTATAGCAGGGCTATGCAAAGGCCTAAAGATAAGATGAGGATTTATGTTGCATAAGCAAACAACCTCGAAGTCCTATGGCTTTGTTGCTTTAGTCTAAGGAAGAAAGATTAGTTTAGCTGGGGAACATAGGTTTTGCTGTTGAAGATGACCGTGTTGCTCACCATGCTAGCTCTAAGTTCCTTGTCGCGACGAGTTTGAGTTTTTTTGTGTGTCAAGTTAAGATGTCAAACCAGGTGGCCCTATGGTTGAAGTTCTTTAAATCTTATGGGTGCATGTTAAAGTTGATTAGAGTTACACCGGTTAGGATCCTACGATTCCCTCGTTCTGGCACCACTATTTTCTATTGGATTCACTTAGTCCAAATGAACTTACTAAACTCAACTTAATGAGTTCCATAATTTTATTTAGACTGTGGGAAGCCTCGTTAGCAACCGTAGATTGCCTCCTCTAAGGAATTCCCAATCATCCAATAGAGATCTTAATTTAAATGCAATTGTAGTTTTGTGTGATGTTTGTGATTAAAATTTGAGTTGTCTTATATTTTGAATATTGTGGGGGTGAATTTTATCTTGGTTGATTTTAATTTTGGTTTTGGTTTTAGTTTTGTGGTTATCTTGATAGTTTTAGTTTTAATGCAGGGTGGCATCGTTGTTTAACATGCAAGTTTTGCAGGTATACAAGTACAGTATGAAAGTACAAGAAAGACGATGCTGAAAATTGTAAAAGCGTACCTGGCGAGTCTTCTCTTTCCACCACCTGAAACTCAAAAGGCATGTTAAGGCAGTTTATATGAAATAGGTAAGTAAAATTTTGACGACCTATCTAACCCTAGGTCATATCTTGGTGAGTCCTTAGGAGTTTAATTAAGGGTGATGTTTGTCAAGCAAAACATATTTAGTTTAGTAGATCTCCGAGGTATCCAATAGATCTAGAGAAAGAAGCAAGTCCGTGCTACTCTCTCACTGCCCGGTGGAAAATCTCGAGTTCTTTTAAACTTATTATGTTGCTTAATAATTCGTCCTGTAAATACCCTTAGTGCTCAGTGTGCATTGATGTATCAATTATCCCTAACAGTGAGGTAATTATCATCTGTAATTTTAATTTTGAAAATTATGCGGGTTAAGACCCTTAAAGAGGCAAGTTAGTGTTATTGAAATACTAAGCCAAATTTTAATCCTAATTGGGCTTGTAGTGTTTGAGAGATGTTTTAATTTTCAATGATATTTACTTTTATAATCCTTATTTAAATGAAACTTGATTTAGCCTAAGTCACTACTAAGCCCTTAAGACCTAGGATTATTTAAATGAAACTTGATTTAGCCTAAGTCACTACTAAGCCCTTAAGACCTAGGTGAGTGAAATCCTTGTTTAAATGAAACTTGATTTAGCCTAAGTCACTACTAAGCCCTTAAGACCTAGGTGAGTGTCTTGTTAAGCTTTAGGTGGTTATAATTCATGATTTGAATTTTATTTGAAAATCAAAATAGGGGTAATTTAAATGAAACTTGATTTAGCCTAAGTCACTACTAAGCCGAAGACCTAGGTGAGTGTCTTAATTAGTTTTGAAAAGGTTAAGCTTTAGGTGATCATGACTCATATTTGAAATTCATTTGAAAATCAAAAAGGGGTAATGCTTTAGGTGGTCATAATTCATGGTTTGAATCTTATTTGAAAATTAAAATAAGAGTATTAAATTGATTAATTACTGACTTCAAATGTCATACCCCTAAGCCCTAGGTTCATTTTATTTTAATAAACCTCCAAATTTTAATAATTTAGAAATTTATTAACCTATCTTTTCAATTGGGAAAGTGGGGCTGGTTTCTACCAATTAACCCCTTATGTTTCAAACATCCAAATTAAGATCAGAAGTTACCCATTTCCCTTTTTAAATTAAGCCTAAATGTTAATTAAGACTAAATTTCCAAAATTACATATTTGCCCGTAAGGCTCTAACACTTCATAAATTGTCAAATTCAATTCATATGACTTTGAAATTTTTATCCTACCTCATCCATGAGTCAATTAAGACATCAGAGGAGAAAATGTGATTTTTGAAAATTTAATTTAATTTATATAATTAGTTTTATTCAAAAATAGGAATTTTCAAAGAAAATTCCTAACTTGAACAAGGTAAATCCTAATCACTTAAAATTTTTACAGGAGGTAGAACTATACCATAGAAACCTTTGGATCAAATTTCATGATTTTTTGAAATTTTATTTGAATTTTAAGAATTATTTTAAGTTTTGGGGTATTTATTAATTATTAAATATTTTAAATGGGGAAAATTAAGTTTTGTATTTTTGAAAAGTCTTCTTGATGTCAAAGAACTTAGAGCAGAAGATTTATATTTTTCTAAATTTTATTTGATTTATTGGAATTATTTTAGTGAAAACTCATTTTTAGCCTTTAAAAATTCTTTTTTAAGAAAATTGAGTATCTTTATTTGCAAAATTAGGAAAAATATTCTAATTATTCCTAAGTCCTTAGGAAAAAATTTAGAATATTTCCATGAATTTTATTATTTTTTTGATTTTTATGGATTTTTAATTATTTAAATATTTAAAATAGGTTAAAAATCAAGTTTTTAATTTTAACTCCATTTTATTTTTAGAAAATATCCCTGATCATAGAGAACTCAAAAAATAATTTTTTATAAATTTTTGAGTTATATTTTGATTTATTTAAAATCATTTAAGTGCCAAAAGTGTTATTTACCTTTAAAAATCAACTTAAGTTACCAAATGAACTCAAAATGCTTTGAAATTTTTATGGTGAGTTCTCTGGATCTTAAAAATAGTGGAAATTAAAAATCAAGTCATTTTGTTGTTTGTATTTTTCAAACTTAATTATTTTAGTGATTTAGGGTTTGTAAAGATTAGGTGTATTTTGAATAGCTTGGCTCATGAGAAATTTTCCTAAAGGTTCTCTGGTCATAGTAAACCTTTCAAAATTTCCTTAAATTTTTCTAAGAAACATGCTAATTTCCATGATTAATTTTAGCCAAAAATGTATATAAACTTGAAAAATATGATTCTCTGTCTAGGGACCTCCTCTGACTTTAGAAAAATCATGGTATGTTTCCTAAGACAGAGGCAAGAACATGCTAAAATTTCAAGCCATGTTGATATTACTACATGCATGGAGAATCAAAACATTCAAATCAGTATTTAATTAATTAAAAAATAAAATATGCATCACATGAACTTAAAATTATTTTCGCATTGTTCTCGTCTGTTCACTGAGCAAGAGAGTATTTTTATTTTATTTTTTTGATTATTCTACACCAAGATATGGTTTTTTTAAGTTAGGGGTTATTTTTTGAATTAATTAAATCCCTATTTATCTATTTAAACACGCGGTGCCACCTCAACCTACGATGGCTCTGAAGCTCCACGTGACGCACTCTCATTCGACGCGACCCTCCACCTCAGCGCTGACTCGGACCGTGGCTTATGTTCTGAAGCGTTGTCAAGCTTAATCTCGACCGCCAGTTTGATACGCGCGCGATCGAACGGCTCCCCGTCATCGTCCCCGATAGCCTAGCCTGAGAATCGTCCATCTTCTAGCCTTAAGATCTCTCTCATTTCTTAACCAAATTAAGTAATTTTTTTTTAAATGCTCGTCTAGGCTAGAGGAACATATCCATATGGTTATGATGCCATGAAATCAACTCAAAACAAATGGAGATTTCAAATAGGCTCGGGAGGGAGAGAAGTTTTATACCTTTGCTATGAGAAGTGGAGCTTCGATCACAGAGTCTTGGCACATTCGTTGTGATCCAAAGAGGCTAGGGATTGAGTCTCTGGTCTTGGTGTAAGACCTAGGTGTGATTTTGATCAAACTTGATTTTGGGTGTTAGTCTAGAGCTATTGTAGAGGCTATTTCAGAGGGGGATTTTATGGGGCTTTGGCTTCTTTCTTGGTTTTGAAGGTGTGTGCACAAGTAATTAAAGTTTGGCGGACTGTGGAAGTGGAATGAGCTCTATCCTGGTTTTCGGCAAAGGTTCCACAGTGGAATTCAGTGGGATCTCAGGGAAGCTCTATGAGAAGTTTGGGGGGCTCTCTCTAAGAATTTTTCAGCACTACCTCCATGGTTGTGGAGGTGAGTTTTTATAAAAATAGCCATGGGGTGGCTCTCATGGCAAATATTTGGGTGCATTGTGGTGCTTAGGTGCAGGGCAGAGGAGCTCTACAATTTGATTTGGCTGAGCTGGCCTCATGGTTTGAGTTGGGTGAAGTTCTATGGGGGTGGCTCTCAATTTTGAGCTTATCCGATGACTAGGCTGGCCGACCATGGCAGGGGGAGGTGGCTAGGTGTCAGGGCATCCAGGGGAATCTGTCAAAGCAACTTAATGCAATGGGGTTTAGTTTTGGTAAGGGTATCTTAAGCATGTGCATTTTTGGAAATAAGATCCCTTAATTTTGGGGGACTTTTGGTCCATGGCTTAGTTTAGGTGGTTAGATGGGTTTTGGCTCAGTCTTCGGGTCTAACCAATGGCTAAGGTGGAGTTAATTTGATGACTTTGGGGTAGTTAGGCCTTATTTAGTGCATAGGTTCAATGTGGGTTCAAGTGATCAAAGTTTGGGTTTGGGCTAGGTTAGCCATGTCAATTGGCCTAATTGATTGATCAAAATTGTGTAGATGGTTATTATGATGATTTTTGGTGAAGGGTTGAAGTGTTTTTGAGTTCAATTGGTAGGTCAATTTGAGGGAGTTTTGAAATCTAGTCAATTTGGGCATGTTGGGCTAGACATGGGTCTAGGTTGGGCTAGCCTTGGGCTAAGTCCAAATTGAATGGTTCAAATGATCGAGGGAGGTGTTGTGGTGATTTTTTATGAAGGGATGGAGTTGAAATTTTGGGGTTAAGACTCTCAATTTGGTGGGATTTTAAGACATGGCCAATTTGGGGCAAATTTGGGGCTTTTAGACTTAGGTTGAAATCAAATGAAATTTAGGTCTCACCAAGGCCAATTGAAGGTCAAATTTGATTTTTAGGAATGTTATGAGGGTTTTTCAACACAAATTTTGGCAAATGGATTAGGCCATGGGTTCAATTGGTGGAACCAAGCCATAGGGCCAAAATTGGGTTTTTTTGGTTTAGCTCAAAATTGGGTTCAAATGATTGAGCTTGAATTTGGTCTAGATTGGTCACATCAAGGGTGTATTTGAGTTTAGAACTGAAATTTGGGTAAATTGAGATCAATTTGATAGACATTTAGGGTAATTTGGGAAAAATATGGGCTTTTAAAGGGTAATTTGGGGGTTTTGGCCAAAGATGGTCAAATTGGCCGAATTGGGTCATGTGATAGTTGAGAAAAATGAAACTGGGAATATTTGGAAAGTTTTGAGAATTTTTGGATTTTTTGGAATTTTTGGAATTTTGGGGTAAGGAGGGGTATTTTGGTATTTTTGGCCAATTTTGGTGATTTTGAGTAGTTTGTGTGTTTTCAAGGTGTTTGAAATGATTTTTGAACCAAGTTGGGTATTTTGGGTAGATTTGGAAATTTTGGCCAAATTTGGGGTTCAAGGGTATCTAGGTGGGGAGTTTAGGGGAAAAAAGCTAAGTTGAGTATCTTGGTAGAGTTGGAGTGCCAACTACCATTAATAAGCCATAGACCAATAGAAACCCCATTTTGGGTCCTCTATGTAGTGGTCTTAGCTAAAACCTAGCCTAGGGCTAATGGGTTTAGGGGACCACCTACATGAGTCTCCTAAAAGTATCAAGGGACCAAAGCCAGAAAATTCTGAGTTTAGGGTAGTGAGTGATTGTGAGTGTAAATGATTGCAAGTGAGTGCCTTAGCCCTAGACCAACACCTAGGGTCAACCCTAAGGTCCAGCAGTCCTAAGGGTAACTCACCTTGAGCTCTCTCATAGTGACCCCACCTATTGAGTGCTAGAGGTTAGAACTAATATGTGTAACTTCAAGTTGAGTAACGAAGAGTGTGGAATTTCTAATGGTGAGGGTTCCTTGTCTAGTTTTCTAAGAATAGTCAGTAGGAAAGTCCTATGGCTAGACTCCTATGGCTAGACCTTAGGCGACTAAAGTGGAAAAACTAAACCTCAACCAAAAGTGAGGTCAACAAGTATGTGAAAAAATCAACCTAGTTTAAAATTGGGCAAAAATGTCAATTTATGGTTGCAGGAGGTATTGTTCTTGGGTATAAAATTTATGAAAAAGGTATGAAAGTAGATCTTGCAAAAATTCAAGTTGTAGAAAAATTACCACCTCCTAATAGTGCTAAAGGGGTGAGAGTTTTTCTAGGACATGCTGGTTTTTACAGGCCCTACATAAAAAAATTTTCAAAAATAACTAAAACCCTATGCCAACTTTTAGAAAAAGATATGAAATTTGATTTTAATGAGGAATGCATAACAAAATTTGAATTATTAAAGAAAAAATTAATCACTACACCTATAATAGTACCACCTGACTGGGAAAAACCATTTGAGATAACGTGTGATGTTAGTGATTATGCTATTGGGGTTGTATTAGGACAAAGACATATAAAAGTTTTTAAAGTTATATATTATGCTAGTAAAACTCTAAATAATGATCAAATTTATTATACAACTATTGAAAGAGAGTTATTAGGTATTATTTATGCCTTTGATAAATTTAGAGCTTATTTAATTGGAACTAAATGTGTAGTGCACACAAATCATTCAATTATTAAATACTTAATGCAAATGAAGGATGCTAAACCAAGATTAATTAGATGGATAATTTTATTACAAGAGTTTGATTTTACCGTGATTGATAGAAAGGGAAATGATAATCAAATGGCTGATCATTTGTCTAAAATAGAAATAAAAATATTAACTAATTTTGCAAATGAAATTTTAGAAAATTTCCCTGATGAGCATTTATATAGTATTGATGAAATGGATGTACCATGTTATGCTGATATAGTAAACTATATTGTAAATGATATTCTATCACATGACATCGAGAATCCACAATTAAAGAAATTTATCTATGATTCAAAAGACTATTTTTGGGATGACCCATATTTATATAAATAATGTAAAGATCTAATTATTAGAAGATGTGTGCCTTATGAAGAAACTCAACAGATAGTTGAAAGATGTCATGATTCTGAATTTGGAGGACATTTTGGAACAAATAGAACTGCATATAAAATTTTGCAAGCTGGATTTTATTGGTCTACAATTTTTTGTGATATTAATGAATATATTAAAACATGTGATAGATGTCAACGAGTAGGGAAATATTTCTAGAAGAATCGAAATGCCTCTAACTTACACATTAGAAGTTGAAATTTTTGATGTGTGGGGATTAGACTTTATGGGACCATTTATGCATTCATTTGGAAATTTATATATATATTACTTGTGTTGATTAAATGTCCAAATGGATTGAAGCTATTGCTATACCTAGATGTGATGCTCGGAGTGTTTCTAAATTTTTAATTAAGAATATTTTTACAAGATCGTCTAAGTGGATTAAAGTTATTGTTGTGCCTAGATTTAACACTCAGAGTGTTTCTAAATTTTTAATTAAAATTATTTTTATAAAATATAGAATGACGACAGTAATCATTACTGATAGAGGATCTCATTTCAGGAATAAGAAAATCAAAAAATTGATCAAGAAATATGATATAATGCGTAGATTCTCTACTGTTCATCATCCTCAGACTAGTGATCTAGCAGAAATATCAAATCATGAAATTAAGCACATTTTAAAAAAATCTGTAAATCCTTT
Organism: Phalaenopsis hybrid cultivar; assembly: GCA_002079205.1. NCBI lineage: Eukaryota > Viridiplantae > Streptophyta > Magnoliopsida > Asparagales > Orchidaceae > Phalaenopsis > Phalaenopsis hybrid cultivar. The sequence goes on from JXCR01121432.1 coordinate 127,241, forward strand.
TAAATTGGATTAGTCTACTAGACTAGATACTGCATTATGGGCATACAGAACTGCTTATAAAACTCTTATAGGAATGTCCCCATATAGATTGATTTTTGGAAAAACATGTCATTTACTAGTAGAATTGGAACATAAGAATTTTGGGATATTAAAGAATTTAATTTTAATTTAAAGGATACTGGTGAGAAAAGGTCATTACAACTCAATGAACTTAAGGAGATTAGAAATGAAGCATATGATAATGCAAAAAATCTATAAAGAGAAAATGAAAATAGGGAATGATCAGAAAATTATTAAGAAGAAATTTGAACCTGGACAAGAAGTTCTACTATGTAATATGAGATTGAGATTATTTGCAGGAAAACTAAAATCCAGATGGTTAGAACCATTAAAGTGATTAAAGTCTATCATTTTGAAAATTTTGTTATTAAAGATCCTAACACTGAAAAGATATTTAAAGTTAATGGGCATTGTTTGAAACATTATTATGAAGGGCAAATATCCTGACGGATCAAAGTGAGATGCGAGAGGTACAAGATGAAGGATATGTTAGTTTCTCCACTTCATTACTTAATCCAATCTTAAAGCAATGGCATTTCCTTATTGCTGCAAAGTTACTCCCTACTATGAAATTTAGTAGAGTCACCAAAGAATGTGCTATTTTAAATTACTACATTCAAATGGAAAAACCCATTGATAGGGTCTATTATATTTAAATCTATAATGGGTATCCTTACTAATGGACCAATTTATGGACTTGGGCAGCCATCTACCATCTTTTTGATTTGCAGTCAAGCCCAAGTGCCATATGAAAGTTGGGAAAAGACTTTATTAGCTTGAGAGCCCATGATCCCTATTGAAGAGAATTATTTTGGAAATGGAAATGAAGTATTAGAATCCATCATAGATAAATCTTCACATGCTTCAACTCCATTACTACCACCAACAAATGGAAGTTTGCTTGCTTTTGAAAAGAAATTGAAGAAAATTGAAAGGGAACTTCAAATTATTATTAATGTAGTAGGAGATCTTAAATACCTGTTTTATCACCTAGATTGGAGAATGAAAGAAAATTTTGATCACACTAGAACTTTTGAAGCAGGATTAGTTCGGATGTTTAAAGAAAATAGGGTGGATTGAAGAAAATTTGACAGATCAATTCCCATACTGATCCTTCTACAACTTATATGTTAATTACCAATCTATGGTAGATATCATAGGAGGAGAAAGCACTGAAGAAGCGGCATAATAATTGAAGACTTTAGATTCTCTATCTATTATAGAACATTATATATATTTAGTGTAATTGTGTGGATTTGATTTGATTTGGTTTGTTTTTGTTTTAGAATTTTGAATTTCGATTGTGTGTATAGTTTTGTGACAGCGTTTAGTGTTGTGGCTTGATTTCGACACTGATGTATAATTAGTTTGTTTAATATGTGTGGTTGTGTAATTAAAAAAAAGTGTTTGTAAAAAGTGTACTTATATATATAAAAGTTAGTTTGCTGTTGTTTGTGAAAATTAGTGTTTGTGAAATGTTTTGTTTGTAAATGATTATTAGATAAAAATTTGTGTCTAAAATATTAAAAATTTTTCGAGTAAGTTGATAGGAAATTGAAAATTTAAAAAATCAAAATATGGAATTTTTCGGGCCTTTAGTGCCGACGGCGCCTTCGACTCGAGAATAGATTAAACCCCTAAAAACTCACAATTTTATTTGTGGCCACAATTTTTTACGCTTAAGTCATCTTCAACCTTCGGTTTGGGTGGATAGGGCTTGATTTTTGGTGGATTTGAGGCGATTTAGAGGCTAAAAGACTTCGGATTTCATCTTCTCTAGGTAAAAGCTACACTTTAAACCAAAAATTTTTTATTTTCACCATGGATTAATCTTACTTTGCATGGATCCAAAAATAAGGAAATTTTTTGAGAAATTTTTGAGAAAATCCTTTGGTGATGAACTCTTATTTAGTGATTTGAAGTTTAAAATGTTTTACATTTTGATTTTTTGAATTTTGGGATTTATTTGGATTTTTTCAAATTTTTTTTTAGATTTTCTATGGCACCTAGATCGAGCAAAAAAAAAAAAAAATAGAATGACGAGCAGAGATTTGTTAGCTTTAGAGCTAGTGCTCGATTTCATAGTTTACAAGAAAATAAAAAAGTGATTCAGGACCGAGGTTTTAAAATTCTGAGAGGAGAAGTTGAACGTTTGATTATTGCTCGACAGTGGGAAAATTTTTGTTATTTTACTGTCGATGCGATAGCTAGGATTGTAATGGAATTTTACGCCAACCTTCTTGAAGATTCTGATGATTTTGTTTTTGTTCGAGGAAAAGGGTGGAGTTTACTCCAAGAAAAATTAATGAGTTTTATCAGTTAGAAGATGTGTGTAAATGTCAGTATCATTCTTTTTTGGCTACAGATCAGGCTTGAGATGAAGTTATTTCTTTTCTCACTAGTGAAAAAGGGGCTTAGAAAATAAAGAATAGAATTAAAGTTAACTTTCCCCTTTCTATGTTAAATGTAGTATGTAAGGCCTGACATTATTTTATTTCTGGGAGGATGATTCCAACGAATCATCACAGCAAAGTAATCAAGGATAGAGCCATCATGAACTTCTGTATTCAACAAGTGATGGATATAAATGTAGGCTCTATTATTTATATGAACGCTCGATCTATTTCTCTAGGAGAGACCACTGGTGGATTGGCGCACCCTGCTCTGATTTATACACTTTGTAAGCAAACAGGAGTTGATTTTAGACCTAATGAGGAGAGGATTGAGCCTCAGAGACTGATGGGGTCTGCTAACATCAAGACTTATGAGTCTCATGTTGATTGAAGATCTGGAAGATAGGCTAGGTATATTCCTTCTACTTCTAGAACCCCTAGTGAGCCTACTTCAAGTGACCCCAACAATAGGGAGTTGTTAGACCAGATGATGGCTCAACAGGGAGATATTTTGAGGATGGATCATATGATGCAAAATATGGAGGCCATAAATGCTCACACTGATTATCTGATTCGACAAAAAATTTAATATGATGCTGTTTATGATGATGCTTTAGTGAGATATCTGAGGGGTGACCATACAGTTCAGTTCTCTATTCACCCTACTTATACNTACCTGATGAGGAGAGGATTGAGGCTCAGAGACTGATTGGGCCAGCCAACATCAAGACTTATGAGTCCCATGTTGATTGGAGATCTCAAAGATAGGCTATCGATATTCCTTCTACTTCTATAACCCCTAGTGAGCCTACATTAAGTGACCTCAGCAATAGGGAGTTGTTGGATCAGATGATGATTCAACATGGAGATATTTTAAGAATGGATCATAGGATACAGAATATGGAGGCAAGAAATGCTCAAATTGATGATCCGATTTGCCAAAAATTTGAATATGAGGCTGCTTATGATGATGCTTTAGTGAGATATCTGAGGGCTGACCATACAGTTCAGTTTCCTATTCACCCTGCTTATACTCCATATCAGCAGCAAAATTTAGATGTTGATGATGAGGAAGATAATGACTGGTGACTTATTTTGTTTGTTTGTTTATGTTTGTACTGTGTGATTGTATTGTTTGTGTTGTGATGTTGTTGAGACTTTGTTTGTTATGTTATATTAAATTGTAATGTGGAAAACTGTTTTCATTTTTAGAATTTAGTTTAGTTCTGTTGTTATTTTCAATATTTTGTTATGTATTGTGATTAGCCTTTCTCAGCAAATTTTATATGTATTATGTGCAATTTAATATTTTTAGCCTTGTAGTTTTCATATTAGCACCTGCAACAATTCAAAATTTATGTTAAAAAATCAGAATCTCCAACAGGTATAAATTTTTTTTATGTATTTAATGCTTTCTTTTNGCATGTATGAATTTTTTTTTATATATACTTTCACCCTTCATTTTTAAAATTCTTCATGTACAAATCTTTTAAAAATTTAAGTTTAGAGGGGGGGGAGAAGAAATATCATTGTTAGAAAAGATCTTAATTTTATTTGTCCTCACTTAACTATATTTTCAAAATTTTAAATTTAACATGACCTTTGATTTCTAAATATATAGTAAATTTAAGTAAGACTTTTCAATAATAAAGGTTAATTCTAGGGGCTAAGATATTTGGTAAAAGAAAATATGACTATGTTTTTTCTATTTTTAGTAAAGGAAATTTTTATTTTTGAAGTATTAAAATCTTAAAGAAATTCATGTAAAAAGAAAAGAATTAAACTTTAAGAAATCTTTAAGTTAATATAAATTTGTTAAGTGAAAAAAATGTAAAAAGTTTTTAATTTTAAAAAGAGGATAGTGAAGTTCAAAATCAATAAAGACTATCCAGATATAGTAATCCTCAGAAAAAGAAAAGGAAAAGAAAAAAAAAGAAAAAAAAAGAACATAAAAAGAAAAGAAAAAGAAAAGATATGGGGAGAAGCATGAAGAGATGCCTAATTCAAAATTGGCTTCACTTGAATCAACTTAAGGAAAAAAACTTGGACACATTTTTTAAACTTTTTATTTAAATTTTAGCTTAATTATTAATAAATTTTTATGAAGTTCTTTTTCATATGAATTTTCTAAGTGACTTTAATATGACAATATGCAATTTTTCTTGAAAGAAATAGAGGATCGGAAACCTTAGACTTAATTACTGAATATCCTTACACCTTTAGTATTAACTAAAATTATTTTGAATTTTTCTTAAGTTAAACTATTATATTTAGAGAACTAAAATATGGAAATATAAAAGTTAAATTCTTTACCATAAGTCATATTTTTTATGTAGTAGATAAGTTACTTGAGGACAAGTAACATGTAAGTTTGGGGGATTTCGATACACCGAAAATATATACATTTTTATACCCATATTTTATACTCATTTTTGGTGATATTGCACTTTAATGGAATGTATTTTGATGTTTTCTTGCAAGTTGTTGAATTTTAGGGCTTAAAGCAAAAATAAAGTAAAAAGGATGAAATCTGGAGTCAACATTACATTTTTGAAGAAATGCTCAACGCCGATGACGTAGAAAAGCTTAAGGTTGGAGATTTTTAATCACCGCCGACGGTGCCAAAGGCGATGCAAACCCCATTTCTAGAAGGTTTGATGTATTTGGATGATTTTTTGAAGAGTTTTTGGAGGCACTACTTGGAGAACCGACCTTAGGCTCTATTTGGGGCAGAATTTCATAAAAAAAAAGCTCCTCTACATTCATTTTTTGCACCAGATCATTCCATTCCACTACCATATTGGAGTCAATTTTTTATTTTGCTTTCATAGTTTAGAGTTTTGTGGTGAGNGAAAAAAAAAAGAAAAAAAAAGAAAAAGAAAAAGAAAAGATGTGAGGAGAATTTTGAGGAGATGCCTAATTAAAAATTGGCTTCACTTGAATCAACTTAAGGAAAAAGACTTGGACACATTTTTCTAAACTTTTTATTTAAATGTTAACTTAATTATGAATAAAGTTTTATGAAGTTCTTTTTCATATGAATTTCCTAAGTGACTTTAATATAACAAATTACAATTTTTCTTGAAAAAAATAGAGGATAAAAAATCTTAGACTTAATTACTAAATATCCTTACACCTTTAGTATTAACTGGAGTTATTTTGAATTTTTCTTAGGTTAAAACTATTATATTTAGAAAAATAAGAAATGGAAGTCTAAAAGTTGAATTCTTTACCATAAGTCATATTTTTTATGTAGTTGAGAAGTTACTTGAGGACAAGTAACATGTAAGTTTAGGGGATTTTTATACACCGAAAATATATGCATTTTTAGACACATATTTTATACTCATTTTTGGTGATATTGCACTTTAATGCAAGGTATTTTGAAGTTTTCTAGCAGGTTGTTGATTTTTAGGGCTTAAAGCAAAAAGAAAGCAAAAAGGATAAAATTTAGAGTAAAAAATTAAGTTTTTGATGAAATGCTCAGCGCCGGCAGTGTCGAGGTCATAGCCGACAGCTCAAAACAATTTAACGCTGGAGGTTTTTACTCAGCGCTGAAGGCGCTAGACCAGCGCCAAAGGCGGTGCAGACCTTGTTTCTAGAAGGTTTGATGTATTTGGACGAATTTTTGAAGAATTTTTGGAGGCACCTCTTGGAGAACCAACCTTGGGCTCTATTTAGGGCCAAATTTTATCAGAAAATTCGCTCCTCTACATTTTTCACTCCTCTAAGTTCATTTTTCGCTCCACGTCATTCCATTTCACTACCATATTGGAGTCCATTAGTGATTTTGCTTTCATAGTTTAGAGTTCTTGTGGTGAGATTTTGTGTGAAACTTCCGTAAGAGTGTTGGAGAAAGAGAAAAGTGAGAGAGTTCTTCTTCTTGCATTTCTAAGGAAAGGCTACAAAGGATTTGCTTTGAGAAAGAGTTCCAGATAAGTTTGTTTGTTTATTTAGTGTTGTATGAACTTTATTTTATATATGAAATTTGTGTTTTGT